>CM040123.1:397585931-397885984 GCA_022559845.1 Amorphophallus konjac | reverse complement strand
ATTAATATAAGAACGGAAATTTAAAACGGCCATTGGGGAAGTGACTCGCCGCGGCCTCGAGAATATGAATAGATAAGAATATAACATATAAGAATGGGAATTTAAACGGCCAGTGGGGAAGTGACTCGCCGCGGACTCGAGAATATGAGCAGAATATAACAGAATATAAAGAGAATATAAGAACGGAAATTTAAATGGCCATTGGGGAAGTGACTCGCCGTGACCTCGAGAACAAGATGTGATCGCCAGGGGCCAAAAGACCCCAAAATAAAGAAAGTGATCGCGCCTACCTCAAGAGCGGGAGATGGCGGGTTGCTTCTTCCTCCCCCTTCGGCGACCGACGGAGAGGGCTTTCCTTGGTTACCCTTGCAAAATAGTAGACAATAAACGAACGGAATTAGAAAATGGCAGTGTAGTAACAATTCCTTGCAATAAAAGTAACGAGATCGTGACCTGACACACACCTGGTTGGTGTGGTTTTAAACCCCTCTCAGACTCGAGTAGGAGGAAAATGCGATGATGAATGCAAGAAGTATGCAAGAGACGGCGCCCTTATGTAGGGAGATAGAGGATGCAATATGATGAATGTAAAGAACTATGAAGAAAAAGGGGAAGAAAAGGCTTATTGGAGGAACCGAGGGTGAGATCCGGCGGAGCTCCGGCAGCGTAGGGACGACGTGGAAGCGCGGTGGATGAAGGTAGCCTTCCTCTCGCGAGCCTGGACACCCAAGAAGTCGGCAGAACCTCCACCTACAAAAGACCCCACGGGTTAGAAAATGACTCCGGTAGCCTCTGGGCTCCGGCAGCCTATCGGATCTCTTAGAAGCTCTTCCAGAACTGAGGGGGTAGGCCTCTATTTATAGGGCTCCGGAGGGTGGAGGCGTCCAGGACCCTGGACACCTCCATCAGGGCAAAAAAGATATTTTATTCTATTTTTATTCATTTTTTTAGAATATTTTTATGGAGGCGTCCAGGGCCCCGAACGCCTCCAACAGGTCCACCGAACACCACCGACGGTCGCATGCGGTTTGGCACAACGCGTGGTTTTGTGAGCGACGCCTCGTGATTCAGAAATGGGCGCGTCTAGCTGGCTGGACGTCTCCATAATTTGGCTTTTTTCACACACGACAAACCGTCGTTCGGTGGGCGGCGCCCGTGAGGGAGTTGATGGAGGCGTCCAAGGGCCTGGACGCCTCCATATATATATTATTTTTATTTTTGTGTTTTGTTTTTATGCCAAAGCTGGCATTTTAATTTTTTATATTTGTTTTTATGGAGGCGTCCAGGGGCCTAGACGCCTCCATTAATATATTATTTTTTATTTAATTTTGTTCTTCAAAAAATAAATTAAAAAGAAATTAAAAGAATGGGGGCGTCCAGGGGCCTGGACACCCCCATAAAGACCCACCCGGGTCCTCAGTTCTGGCGTTGGTAGCCGCCCGACAGACCCCTTCTTGGTTCCAGAACCTCCTGATGCGTCTGACTAGTGTTGATGCCGTCCGAATGCCGTGACGAGATGATTCCGGATGCCGAAAAGGGCGGAAGAAGACTCAAGAAAAGGAAGCACTCAAGTGATTCGAAATGCGTAAGCCGTCGCGGGGCGTTATAGTAATATGAGACTTTCTCAGGAGACGTCAGGAATGGCGTGTCTACACTACCCTCAAGCCAACGAACTTGCAGAAGCCTTCAACAAGACGCTATGCACTCTGCTAGCAAAGACTGTCAAGGCTAATAAAAGAGATTGGGAAGAAAGAATGTACGAAGCACTCTGGGCTTACCACACAGTCTATAAAACCCCGACTGGCTGCTCACCTTACTCCCTCGTGTACGGGTTGGAGGCTATGGTGCCAATCGAATTAGAGGTCCCCACGTTGCGAATCGCCATCCAGCATGGATTGGTAAGTAGCGAGCAGATCAACATAGAATGAAGACTGGAGGAGCTCGCCGAGCTCGAAGGAAAGCGTCTCCGTGTGCAACAAAATATCCAACTCTACCAATCCCGCATGGCCCGTGCTTTCGATAAGCTAGTCAAAGGATGGGAATTCAAGAAAGGTGACCTAGTAATGGTTAAAAGAAGAGAAGTGATGGCCTCTAACCCGAAAGGGAAGTTGGTTAAAAACTGGGTCGGACCGTATGTCATCCGCCGAGTATATGAAAGGGGCGTGTATGTCCTTGGTGATCACAAAGGAGTCATTCGGTTCTCTCCCCTTAATGGAAAGCATATGAAGCTGTATCACACAGTTCAACCGGCATTCCCAGAATGACCTATACCTACCCTTGGTCTAGTGGCATTCCGCCCTGGCCGAGCTCTACCTACCTTGGTCTAGTGGCATTCCGCCCTGACCGAGCTCTATTCACCTTAGTCTAGTGGCACTCCGCCCTAGCTAAGTCCCACCTGCCTTAGTCTAGTGGCACTCTACCCTAGCTAGGTTTTACCTACCTTAGTCTAGTGGCACTCCGCCCTGGCTAAGTTCCACATACCTTAGTCTAGTGGCACTCCGCCCTAGCTAAGTTCCGCCTACCTTAGTCTAGTGGCACTCTACCCTAGCTAAGTTTTACCTACCTTAGTCTAGTGGCACCCCGCCCTAGCTAAGTTCTACCTACCTTAGTCTAGTGGCACTCTGCCCTAGCTAAGTTTTATCTACTTTAGTCTAGTGGCACCCCACCCTAGCTAAGTTCTACCTACCTTGGTCTAGTGGCACTCCGCCCTAACTAAGTTCTACCTACCTTAGTCTAGTGGCGCTCCGCCCTAGCTGAGCTCTATCCACCTTGGCCTAGTGGCACTCCGTCATGGCTGAGCTATAAAATATATATATATATATACATATAATGACATATAAAAAAAACAACATTGCCATTACGGGCCTTACGCCCGAATCGGTTCAAATCTATCCTTTGCGTTAGCATTGCCTTCTTGCTACCGAATAAACCCTCTTTCTCAGCGCAAGACTTCATGTCCTAGCCGACCCTTATACAGCATTGCCATTGCGGGCCGTACGCCCGAATCGGCGCCAAACTATCCCTTGCGTTAGCATTACCTTCTTGTTGACGAATAAACCCCTTTTGTCGGCGCAAGGCCTCGTGTCCTAGCCGACCCTTCTACAGCATTACCATTGCGGGCCCTACGCCCGAACTGGCATGAAGTCTATCCTTTGCATTAGCATTGCCTTCTTGCCAACGAATAAACTCTCTTTCTCGGCGCAAGACTTCGTGTCCTAGCCGACTCTCCTACAACGTTGCCATTGCGGGCCTTACGCCCGAATCGGCTCAAATATGTCCTTTGTGCTAGCATTACCTTCTTGCTAACGAATAAACCTTTTCCCCGACTCCAGGCCTCGTGTCCTAGTCGACTCCCTCAACGTCCTTTCGTTATTCGAGTTCAAAAAATACGAGAATAAAATGATCATAAAAAAATGGGGCTTAAAATAGAGGTGCCCCACTGGCCTTGTTCCTACATTAGGACAAGGGTAAAAATGGCTATAACTCGGCAGTGGCGAAAACCCGAAAGGGCGCCACAGGCAAAATCGGGTACCCTGCCACATGAAAACCCGAAAGGGCGCGTGGGCAAAACCAAGAGGGGACTGACTTCGGTGAAAACCCGAAAGGACGCTTAGGTCAGCAATACGGTAATTTAAGTTCCGCCTTACCCTCATTCTAGTAAAACCCCGAAAAGGGCGATCACCACGATCCCCATCGGAGATCTTTCCCTAGACCTCCTTACGACCCTTGTCACCATTGACGAGATCGGTCAACCTACTTTTGACCCTTGTCATCATCGGCAGGATCGGTCAACCTCCTTACGACCCTTGTCATCATCGGCAGGATCGGTCAGCCTCCTTGAGACCATTGTCATCATCGGCAAGATCGGTCGACCTACTTCTGACCCTTGTCACCATCGGCAAGATCGGTCAGCCTCCTTGCGACCCTTGCATCATCGGCAAGATCGGTCAGCCTCCTTGCGACCCTTGTCACCATCGGCAAGATCGGTCAGCCTCCTTGCGACCCTTGTCATCATCGGCAAGATCGGCCAGCCTCCTTGCGACCCTTGTCACCATCGAAAAGATCGGCCAGCCTCCTTGCGACCCTTGTCATCATCGGCAAGATCGGTCGACCTACTTCTGACCCTTGTCACCATCGGCAAGATTGGCCAGCCTCCTTGTGACCCTTGTCACCATTGGGAAGATCGATCAGCCTCCTTACGACCCTTGTCATCATCGACAAGATCGGTCGACCTACTTCTGACCCTTCTCACCATCGGCAAGATCGGTCAGCCTCCTTGCGACCCTTGTCATCATCGACAAGATCGGTCGACCTACTTCTGACCCTTGTCACCATCGACAAGATCGGTCAGCCTCCTTGCGAGCCTTGTCATCATCGGCAAGATCGGTCAACCTACTTGCGACCCTTGTCACCATCGGCAAGATCGGTCAGCCTACCTTGCGACCCTTGTCATCATCGGCAAGATCGGTGGACCTACTTTTGACCCTTGTCACCATCGACAAGATCGGTCAGCCTCCTTGCGACCCTTGTTATCATCGGCAAGATCAGTCAGCCTCTTTGCGACCCTTGTCACCATCGGTAAGATCTGTCAACCTCCTTGCGACCCTTGTTATCATCGGCAAGATCGGTCAGCCTCATTGCGACCCTTCTCACCATCAACGGGATCAGTCGACTTCCTTGCAACCCTTGCCATCATCAGCAAGGTCGGCCAACATCTCCTCAAAGCCCGGCTTGGCCCCGAGAATTGTGTTCAAAAAATGATGAGAATAAAAAAATGAACGAGAGAAAAAGGATGAATAAAAAAATGTGGCTTAAAATAGAGGTGCCTCGCCAGTCTTGATCCTATACCAAGGCAAGGGTAAAAATGGCTCCAACCCAGCTGTGGTGAAAATCCGAAAGGGCACCACAGGCAAAATCGGGTACCCCGCCACGTGAAAACCCGAAAGGGCGCATGGGTAAAAGTAAGAGGTGGCTGACTCCGGTGAAAACCCAAAAGGGCGCGTGGGTCAGTAATGTGGTTACTATAACATGAAAACCTATGCTATACCTCTTGGTGACACTTCCATCAGTTGTCCCACCGGTAATAAAACCTATCAAGAATAGACCTTTCGTCCGTTCTGAGGAAACTCATCAATTCCCTTGCATTGGCATAAACCCAACGTCAATAATGAAACCTGCTGTCGGTCTTGTGGCATCATCGCCTAAGCCGATAATGAAACCCACCCAGAGTAGACCCTCCGTCTATTCTGATGAAGCACACCCATCTCCTTGCATCGGCATAAACCCAATGCCGATGATGAAGCGTTTTATGATCATACGGCACTTCGCCTTGGTCAATGCCAGAACCTGTCTGAGGTGGACCTTTCGTCCATTTCAACGGGACATGTGAACCCTTCAATACACTTACGTCAGCCAATAGCTGTACTTTCGGCACTTCTGGCCAATGAGACTTACATTTGTACCAATTTGGCAACCTCTGGAACCCCGGCACGCGGTGGAGCGAGGCCCCCATCCTTTCCTTAAAAGGGTGGATGCTAACTGCGGTACAGATACGGGTATACTTCCATACAGGTCGCCAAAATTGTCGCAAGATATGATAAAACACAAGTGTGAAGGTGGACACCTTAAAGCATTAAGAGAAACTTGTATTTCATTGTAAAAATGGGAGAGATGAAGACAATAGGGGCCCTTCGAGAGGGACAGATTACAAGAGGTGGATGAGCTAAGATCGCTTAAAGATATCCTCAAAGTCGATAAGCCTGATATGTGGAGGCGCTCCCAGTTCACAGAGTTGCATTTCCTCCTCCGGAACGCGAGTCATCTCAGTCTGTAAGGAGGCAACTCGACCCTCTAGCAAGGTGGTCTCCTCGATACCCTGGACTTCTGCCGCTTCCAGCAATGGTATCTCGGCTTCGACAGATCTAATTCAGCCCGGAGTTCTTCCTTCGGCTACGTAGAATTGTACACGAGCAGCTGAAGCTTCAATCTGGGCCTAGTTCCTATGAAGATCAGAATTCAGAGACACCAGCTCAGTCTGACAGTCTGCTTTCTGCAATTTGAGGGCCGCCAGTCGGTCATTCATTATCTGCCCGAGAAAGTCTCGACGATTCACAAATTTTAGCAAAGAACAACAGCCGCTGGGTCCAGATAACCAAGGGACAGCCTAGTGCCTGTAGCCCAACCATCAGTCGTTCAGCCACTTCCTTCAGTTGGAGGTAAGACAATGTCGGCTGAGATTCTACGACTCGATGCAACATCTCTAAATGCTGCCAGACAAAGTCCTCTAACGAAGTGAAGCCGAGGAAAGCTACCGGCGCCACATCAAAAGTCACCTCCTTGTCTATGGAAGCCCATAAGCCAGTGTCTGGCTCAGAAGAAGAAGATGGGACAGCCACCAAAGCTGAAGAAGCAGGCACCACAGTAGCTTGCTCATGCTCCGTTGGGCTCTTTGAAGAGCTCTCTTCTACAAGTGCTGGAGGAGGCAAAGGCCCCGACCCTACTACTGGCACAGATGGAGTCGCAGGTCAAGCGCAATAGTCATTATGGCCGCCAGAACGAAGGCAGAACCTCTCAACGGATCGGCTTCAGCCCTCAGCTCTGTTGTAGGCACTAGAGCAAAACTTTCTCCAAGTGAGCCCAGCTCTATTAACGATACCTTCGGTCAGCTGGTGTATTCTTACTGGCACATGGCGAAGTATAGTAACCTGCCTCTAAAGAAGACACGATGACATGCGGCAGCATGTCTAAAGCCTCGATGAAATGATGACATCGGAAGACGATACCAAAAGGTGATCGACTGTGTCAGATTCTTGGAACAAGGTTTCAATAAGCACCAAATGGCAAAAAGAATGAAAAGTTATGCAGCTCGGCAAAAGGGGTGGCAGAATTCTACCATGGCCACGGCATCCATCTCTTCGATAGCCTGTATAGAAGACACTAACTCTGCAGATGACGCAACAAAAGGAGGAGTTATCTCTACCTCCATGTCTATTCTGGTAAATTCTTCCTGCAACATTCCCTCAGATGATGGTGCCAGTAACCTTGGGGGAGTAAATATTAAAGGAACACTCAATAGCGTGGAGGGTGCCACTGCCCCTTCGCTGGCTGCCACAGGTGCTTGTTCGTCACCTTCTGAAGAGCCGTAATCAATCAGAAGAGGTGGTAGAGCTGCTGGAAGAAATATCTATGCTAGACTCGGGGTTGCTCGCCTCTCTGTTGCCTTACGAGCTGCTGAGCGGGTGATTACACGCCGCAATGGGATGGCACCCTTCTTTACACAATTTTGTGTCCTTCTTGCTGCAAGGGGGCGTCCACAGCAGGCGTCTCAACCACAATACTAACTACTCTTGCCACTACAGCACAAAGACATGCATAAGGCAGGGTAAGAAGATCACCAAGAAAAGAAGATTCAGAAGGATCACAGTCACTGGGCTCACCCTCGGCCTCACTGGCGGGTGTGGGAGAAGGGAGTCTGACGTGCCTCCTCAATAATAGGGAGACTATGCCCTATAGCTTCAACTATCCCAGTCATCTCTACTATAGCCACAGCAAAAGATCCCATATCCTCCGTCTCCGCGGTGACCTCCCCAGAGCTTGTAGTGGTGGCAGCTGCCCCTCGAGCTAAAATTCAACAAAGAGGGTGTCAAAAGAATGAGAACGCCAAATGAAAAGAGGCGCGTCGAGACCAGTGCTGTGCTGACATAACTCCGTGCCGGTTGTATGCGTGCCGAGATGCCGTGCCAAGACCATCAACCGCACTGATTTTCTCACCCTGGGATGCTGCAACCAGAAAATTAAACCTAAAAGGCTGGTGTCTATCCAAATATGCTTGCAAAGTACTAGGATTATACAACCCAGAATGAAGATTCCAAGCTATGGAAATGCACTATGAATAGGAGCAGGCCTGAAGAGAAGTACATAGTATGATGCAATGTACACCCGCAGGTCCTGTGCACTCATCCTTCGCTCACGCCACCTGCGGGTGGGGGGGTATTTGTTGACACCTAAAATATACAAGAAGAAGCAAAAGCAAGCTCAGGGCTCTGAAGATCAATCAAGGGTGTGGCTCCTGTGCCATCCCTGGAAGTTTTGAGAATCAGAATAGAAGAGATCCACTATCCCTAACACTCTGATCGGCTGAAGCCATCTCTGGCTAGGCCGCTGCCCAGCACGGCTATCATTCAGATAATCAGGCTGATAAAAACTATGACAAACTCCAGGCAATCATCTACCTACTGAAGAGGATCCTCAGACAATTCTGATACTCATACAAAGGGATTCACATTGCCTCACATATGTTCGTGAATGCAAGGTGTCAAGCAAGCCTCAGGAAGAAAAAATATCTATTCTAAAAAGTCCTTAAGACTAATGGAGAAAATCCCATTCGATGAGCCCATGTCCGATGCCGAATGCCTAAGCAATATGGGCCAAGCCCAACACAAGATGAGATGTGCTGAGGTGTTGGATGCAGGCGCGCTGAGATGCTCCATGTTGGGCGCGCAGAGGAGCTCGTGCCGGAAGCGGGAGGCCACCCCTCTATAAAATCTGGTGCCTTCGAAAAATTGAAAAGAGAAAAAAAATAGTAGAGGAGAACAAAAAAAGGGAAGAAAAGAGAAGAGAGGAGAAGGGTAATCGAAGCAGAAGAGGCCACTGAAAGAAAGAGAGTTTGAGAGCCCGCTAAGAGGTCTGAAGAGAAAAAGAGTCGCAGAAGCCCGGGTAGGAAGATTCAAGGTGGGGTAGTCTACCAATTGCCCTAAGGGGCCTATATTATCCCCTTCCCATCTTCTATTCAATTTGTTTTCCTTTCTTTTGGTCTACTTCCGAATGATGTAATTTCAGCGACATCAAATGCCAATGTAACCCTATTGTCAAGAGATATCGTCTGTGTTTAAATTTTCTCAGTCTGATTCTCTTTCGTGCTAAATGTATGTGCTCTGTTTGAATGAAATAGGAAGTATGAGATGCTGAAGTGTGCCCTTTCTTTCTCTCTCTCTCTCTCTCCCTTTGCCTCTGAAATTCACCGTATTCGATAGCTGCTGCGAACGGATTCGAGTCTGTCGTATATACATCCTTCAGATCTATTGAGTGCGTTTCTACTGCATTTCTTTCCGACCTCACAACTGCATTGAGAGCCTGAGACAGTTCATCTCATGGCTTCTCATTTGTAAAAGGGTGAGGGATATACCAAAATCAAAGCTCGCGTGATTCAGTTAACAATCTGGCTCCCCCTGAGGCTCCAGAGTGAAAACCCTCCTTTCCTCAAAATAATTTCATTCCTCTCAGGCCACCTCAAAATCCCTTGAATAAAACATCTCAGACCCTTAGGTAAAACACCTCAAAATCCTTGATTAGGACCCCTTAGAATCCCTCAAAGAAGTCTCTGAAATCCTCAGCTCATTACCCCTTTAAAACTCCCTAAAACCCTGATCCTAAAAAACCTCCCAGTGCGGCCTTCTCTCGACACGAGTTCCGCGTCGAGCACCGCCCGCGCCGAGTGAGCATTACCCAGCGCGCCGAGACCAATCCTCCCTACCGCGCCGAAACACACTCACGCCGATGCCCTTGGAGCCCTGGGCCCTTTGATCCTTCAGTACAAAGTCCTATCACTCAAGGAGAAGCGATAGCCTTCACTCAACCCTCATGGGAGTTAAATCAATGGGGTTAACCCCCCTACATTCTGTAACCCCGTTGGCTTAAGGAGTTCTGCCACTGCGATGCTCTCCTATGGTCGTCTGTAAAGGGGATATTAATAAATACCATGATGAGTGGGACATTGTCCCATCGGATTGGATCCTTTGGGATCTTGGGCTACGCCCATTTTTCCTTTGGCTTCCATCTCGGCACTTCGTGGATGGATGACCTATACTCTCCTTTTGGCACAGTCCAAAACAAGGGGAGATGCTGCCAAAATTCATTCACGGTCTTTATCGTATCATGTGATGTTTTCATTAAACCAATGAATCAACCCCTATTGGGTGTGGCAAAGGCCCTGAGAAAGACTATCTTGTGGCTCTTTGTTCACTGAAAGAAGGGGATATAATCATGACGGTCACATGGTCTCCCTAGACCTTATGTGGATGTGTTTACCCCCACCTTTCAGCTTACCTGAACATCACCGTTGATGAGCCCATGAAACCCTTACTAAACATAAGAGATCCCCCCAATAGAATCCATCAAAATCCATAATCTCACAAAGCCCTCAAAACACCTAAAACCTAAAGAAATCCTTCTTATCGGCGCCATATATCCTCCCGGCGCAGCCCTCTTCTCGGCGCGAGTTTCGCGCCGGGTGATGGGCGCGCCAGGACAGTGGTCGCGCCGGGCACACATGGCACCGATACCCTTATGCTTACTGCTGCGCCGAGGCATACCGCGCCGAGATCCCATCGCGTCGGGTTGCCTTCGTGCCGATCCCTATTCGCATCGGTTCATCTTAACATCAACTACCATTCAAACACCCAACTTCCCAGCAACCTTAATGAGCCTTAAACTCAATCTAAGCCCAATGTCCTAACCTCATCAGCCTCCCTGCCAACCTTCATCATGGGGAATCATGCTTCTCTACCCCAAGTCTAAGGGAGCTAAATCGACGGGGTTTTACCCCCCTCACATTATACCGTTTGACTGTAATATTTTCTGCTAACCCTGCTGACCTTTGGAGTCCTGCCACTGCATGTCCTTCAATGGTTTCTTAAGGGAATATCAATAAATACCATGATAGTGGACATTGTCCCGTCACACTTAAATCCTCCTGGATCTCGGGCTACGCCCTTCCTTCCTTTGGCTTCCATCTCGGTACTTCGTGGATGGATGACCTATATTCCTACTTGGCATAGACTAAGATAGGGGATATATTTTTGGATTTGTTCCGTAAATTATTATCATACCTTGCATCGCATGATTATCCATACGTATTTCACGTCCTGCAAATGAAGTCAGCATTGTAGTCTTATCTTGTCTTTCCCCTGGGCATCCTCTCTTGGCAATTAATCAAGGGTTGTCCTCTTTCTTAGAGGACATAATTAACGTCTTAACCTTCATGGTATGACGGACTCCGAGTCCCGACACGAACATCATAATCGACTAACTGAGTCAGATCGAGCACATAATAAATTGTCAACTCCGGTGACTGGCACACCTAATAAAAATAACTAATAATAAATAAATCCATACAAATAAATAATCAAATAAATGAGAATAAAAATCCATCCCCACATTCTCCTACTTCATTCTAGCAAATAGGCGAATGACAGCTTTTTCCAATAAAGCCTCGAATGGTGCCATTTGTATACTAGCTTGGTAGCTATTGTTGTATGAAATTCCACTAGAGACAAGTGATCGTGTCAACTTCCTCCAAAGTCAATAGTACAAGGCCCTGATCATATCTTCCACCCCTTGATTTGTCCTTTCAGTTTGACCATCAGTTTGTGGATGGAATGTAGTGCCTAAAATTAAGTCGGGTCCCTAAGGATGTTGTAGACCCTTCCAGGATTGTGATGTGAACCAAGGATCTCGGTCGGATATCATGGTGACAGGGACACCATGCAATTTAACAATCTCCTTCATGTATAATGCTGCTAGTACATCCATAGACCATCAACTTTTAATTGGTAGAAAATGTACAGATTTTAGTCAATCGGTCTATGATCACCCATATACCATCATGTCCTCTCTTGTCTTTGGTAAGCCCATAATGAAATCTATCCCTATACTTTCCCATTTTCACTCCGAAATATTCAAGGGCTATAATTTCCCAGTAGGTCTTAAGTGTTCCGCATTTACTTGTTGACAAGTGAGACATCGGGACACAAAATCTGCTACTTCTCTTTTCATATTGGGCCACCAAAAGTTTCTTTTCAAATCTTGATACATCTTGGTAGCACCAGGGTGAATAGTGTATCTTGATTTATGAGCTTCTTCCATGATCAATTTCTTAGTGTCATCATGATTCGGCACACAAATTCGATCCTTAAATAATAGCCTTCCATAATTTGTGATAGAAAATTTCGATCTCTGATCGATATTACCCTTAATCTCATCAATGAAGGGTCATTTTCTTGCAATTGGACTAAGTCCTTGATCATTGCAGGTTGAGACCTTATAATTGACAATCATACCTCCTTCTCCTTCTCTGTCAATATCAAGATTTAATGAGAAAAATTCTCAATAAGACAAGTTATACCATTTCGGAGGCTTGCTAGAGTTGCCATTGGCTTTCTGCTAAGAGCGTCAGCTACAACATTTGCTTTCCCAGGATGATATTGGATAGTAAAGTCGATGTCCTTGAGATACTCCAACCATCTGCGTTGTTGCATATTTAACTTCTTATGGGTGAAAAGATATTTCAGACTTTTATGATCCAAAAATATGGTGAATTCTCCCCATAAAGGTAATGTCGCCAAATATTTAATGCGAAAATAACCACAGCTAATTCTAGATCATGCACAGGGTAATTCTCTTCATGACGCTTTAACTGCCTTGATGAATAGCAAATCACCTTTCCATATTGTATAAGGACGCACCCTAGGCCAATGCCAGACGCATCCGTATAGACTTCGAAACCGCCACCCTCTGTCGGTAGGGTTAATATTGGTGTAGTGGTAAGGTGTTCATTAAGAGTTTGAAAACTCTCCTCGCAATCCTTCGACCATACAAAGGGTTTTCCTTTCTTGTGAGTCTAGTCAAAAGAACAGCGATTTTTGAAAAATCTTTAATAAATCTTCGGTAATAACCAGGAAAACCTAGAAAACTTCTGACTTCAGACAGTCGTCGGCCGGCTCCAATTCTTAACATCTTCAATTTTTGAATGGTCGACAGCGATACCTTCCTTTGAAATAATTGTTTGGGTGCGAGGCAGGATTCAGAGGGGGGGTGAATGAATCCCCTTTAAAAAAACTATTGTGGAAATAAAATATTGCCAACTAAGCAACACTCAGTCACCAACCTGGTCAACCAATCAAACTTCTAACTCAGTGAAGAAGATGATAATAGCAGATAAGAGCAAAGGTACGCAAGCTCACTCAACAAACCAATAACGTTATAGGCTAATAACGAGTCAAGTGAGACAACCATCAACCATATAGCGCTCATGAAACATCCTACGAAGGGTGGTAGAAGATACGAAGTAGAGAGCAAAAGTAAACCACAGAGCACTAGGATTTTTAGGTGGTTCGGCCAGACCTCCAGTCTGTCTACGTCCACCCCTCACTCTAAAACCGGAGTGAGGCTTCCCTTGCAAATGCAAGAACAACAGACTCAGTCTGCAACAGATGCTGCCTAATAGCTTGACAAGAGGAACATGTAATGCCTTGGACCCTTATTAGATTCTTATTGGGTCTTTCAGATCCTTTTCGGAGAGTTTCGGATCGCTTTTGTGCGTCCTGAGTTGAGTTTAACGATCCGTGTGGGTTTTTTTCTCGTACAAGCTACGGAACCCTGTGGTGAGTTTATTTCTCAGTTCATCGACTCGTGGATGTCGCAGTTGCGATGTACTATTCGAGACGACCGTTTCGGCTATTTTTGAGTATTTTTCTGAAGTAGTCCATTTTTGAGCCAAAAATCAAAATTTGAAAATAAGGAAAAATTCCTAATTTCTTTCTTTTTATTCCTTATTCCTTTTCTCTTTTCATCATTCGCACGCGACCCTCCTCTCTCCCCCGTTTTCTCTCATTTCTCTCATCTCTTTCCCTCTCTTGTTCTCTCTGTCTCTGGGTCTCTCGGCGCGGGGTGCACACCGTTGCGGAGCTAGCCGAGGCGGGGGCGCGATGCAGTGATCGGGATGCGGGATGGAGTGACGATTTTGAGCGTGGTGTGGCATGATCCCTCGGTGGATTCCAAGATCGGTGCGGTTCGTGTTTTGGCATTTTCGGTGTGGATTAGTCGCTTCGGCGCATGATTTCTTTGGTGGAGGTAGGGAGATGGCCACCTACTTCTCCCGCACGTTTTCCCTATAATTTCACGTCGTTCGGTGCTAGAACGGGCGAGTATGGGCTCATTTAGGTAAAACCTGGTTTTGGGTGTTTGTAGGGTTCGTCGAAAAATGTCAATGGTTTTTAGATCAGTTGTATCAATCGAACGCATGGAATGCCAGCGTTCCAGATTCGCTAATCTCGTGTCGATCGGTTGTCATTTGGGGCCGGTATGAGCCCGTGAACCCCGGTGACCCAAATAGGGTTAATTCGATGGAATGCCCGTTTCAATCCATTTGTGCGTCGTTTTGACCCCTTCCGGAGTGTGGAAGGTCGGCATTGTGATTGTGGTTGTTTTCCCCTTCGATCGGAATCGAACGGGGTGTGGAATCAGGCTCGAACGTCGAAGTTCTGTCGGTTTTTCGCCATGACGGTCGACCGGACCACCAGGGTAGGTCGACCGGCCCGAAACCCATTTTACGTGTCGGTTCAGCGTTGGTCCGGTCGATCGGACAACCTGGGCCGATCTACCTACCCCGTCCGATCGACCGACCCCAGGGTTCAGGTTGACCGGAAGGTTGTGTTTTTTTCCGTTTTGAGTCCCAGTCGGTCCGGTTGAGACTCAATGACCGACCTATGGCCTCACGAGTGTCCCGGACACCCTGTGGGTTCCGTGTCCATTTTTCTGGGTGTCGGGAGGTGACGTGTTACCTCGATTAGCATGCCCGAAGGCATGTGTGTTCCGAGCTTTGTGTTACGCTCGATCGAGTCACCGTGGGTCATTCGTGTTACCGTTGTTTTAGACCCAGTGAAGATTTTATGTCGGTTGGCCTTGGCGGCCCACCCTTCATGCATTTCTTTGCTGTAGCTCACCTTCCTTAGGCCGCTACGAGTCGTTTGTCTTAGGTCAGTATCTTAGGATGGTTAGTGTGGCGGTTGTCTCTTGGGCCGCCTAGTCTGTGTCATGGATTCTCTATAGATTCGCTTGGTGGTTCGTTGGGCAGGTCAGCTGGAGTTGACTGAGTCTAGTGGTTCGTCCTTGACCGCTACAATCGCCTCGTGGCTCTACCCCTGACCGCCAGTGTTCTTGTCTCTGTGTGCATAGCGGTTTCCTCCTTGACTGCTTGGTTTCCCTAGCAGCTGAATGATGGATCGCTTATGCCCAGAGTGTTGTTTACCGTCGTTTCAATTTCCATATATCTTGGATTGACCTTGTGGTTTGCCGTTCCCGTGGATATCTTTTGATGTCCTATGAGGGCTAAGACCGTGTTAGGAGGTAGCAAGGAGTTTTCTTGCTTGAGGTAGGATTTTCTTTCCTATTGTAGAATCATCATTGTCGGGGTTTCGGTCAACCCGGGGTGACTCAGTGGTTGACAGGTAACCTTGTGTGTCTCGGCGGTTCTGTCGAGCCCGAGACATGGTTCTGGATGCCTCGAGGTATCATCTTACCTCGGTTTTTGTGTCCAGATGTGCTGAGGGTCTTGTTGATCCCGAGGGTCTCCGTGTGTCGTTTACGCGGTCATGTTATTTTCTCTGGCTTAGGATTAGACCGATTGGCGGCTTGTTCGCTTTGTACGACGATCTTGACTCCGAGTCGTGAGACTCAAGGATCTTTATGTTTTCAGGTCTAGTTGCATTATCCTGAGTCCAGTGGCAGTCCGGTATGCTACCTCATGTCCTGTGCTTCGTAGTACGTACGATAGTGCTTCTTTGCTTGTCTGTACTCTAGCACTCGTGTTTTGGAGTCTGTGTCTTGTGAGCCTCCACTAGTCGTAGCCTTACGACACGTTACGGCGTGTCGGCCCTTGTGGTGGGGCAATTCCTGATATACGATTTGTAAGCTAGTTTCTGTGGGCCCCCACTGTACAGTGGCGCCCTGCTGGGTGGGGGAAAACTAGTTAGAGGCCTGGCTCTCCAACAGGAGTCGGAGTGTGCACACGTGGTCAGGGGCATTGGACTGACGCCGATGGGCGTTACCCTATCTAGTCACTCGGTACTGTAGTTCCGTTCTGGTTCTGAGCGTGTCTTAGTCTCTGTCGTGTTTCGGGCGGCAACGTAAATGAGACACTTGTAGGCGCAGCATAAGACGTTAGTGGACGTAGCTGGCTATTCTTATGGTGAGGGGGTACTTCTGTCACGTGACACGTGACTCTCGCATTTCTCGTGCGTTGTGACTTATCCGGGTTAGCCCTCTCGTGGCCTTGCCCGAGGTCAGTGTTGTGTCTTGTGCATGACGTTCTAGTCATATGTGTGTGGTCGTGTCTAGAAGAGCATGCACGGTAATCGAGTCATGTATGCTTTAGGGCATCTGCGTCTGTCTAGGTCTTTTCTAGACTGGTTGTCTGGTCTCGTAGGCCTTCGTCTTAGGTCTCGAGCTTGCCGATAGATCGGTGACTTCTGACTTCGTCAGTTTAGAGTTTCGCCTTCTGTTGTTGTTGCAGTCTGGAGTAGTTCAGGGAGCCGAGGCTAGTTCGGCGGCCGTGCTTGCTCGGTACGGCTTTTCCCTTTTATTTTAGCTATTTCTAGTCCTTCCGCTCCCGATTTTTTTTTACAGCTTTCTAGTGGTAGTTTCCTGCTTTCCTGCTTTACTACTACTGTTGCTGTTTTAGTTGTTCCGTGTTACTGCGTTATTTTTCAGTGGGGATCCGCGTGACCCCTACTGGGCCACTGACACGAGGCTCACCCCTGCTTTTTAGGTGGGTGACTTTGTTCTACTTCCACGGTTCCTGGTGTGGCGTGTCTGTAGCTGCCAGCGGTACCTATGTCGGGCTACCCCGGACCTAAGTGTACGTCTTTCTTTTCTATTGGACTATACTGTTTGTCTTTCCTTTAAATTGGACTATGGTATAATTGTTAATATGTAACTGTTAAATAAAAAGTAATTTTATTTGTGCTACTTTAGGAAATCGATCTATTGAAATTTAATTACTTACTGCTATATCTCTGTGGCTTCAATGTACTACACGACAATCCTTTTTCCCTTCGGAGCTTTACAGCTCTTCGGAGGCTTCACGGGTTCCAAGCGGTATCGGGTTTACTCGGTAGTCCTATCGGGTATATCCGGTATCCGGGATCTGGGTCGTCATAAACACACTCCTCTCTTTCTCCAACCAGGAGGGGAACCACCAGTGACACCCAGTCACTAGCAACTAGAGACCCAAGTCTCTCTTCCTCCAAACGGGAGGGAAACCACAAGTGACACCTAGTCACTTGCAAACCGGTGGACCAATCCTCCCGTCCTCTAAACTGGAGTGAAACCCACAAGTAGCACACCACTACTTGCAACCGGAGACTACGTCTCCCTTCTCCTGAGTCCACAGGAGGAACCCGAACCCACAACAGAGTATCGGAAGAACATGAAGGAAATGCAAAAAGGGCAACCGAAAAATCAAAAGAAAAAGTAAAAATAGTAAGCTCCAATGAGCATAGTCGTTCTGGATTTGATCCATGAACAGACTAAACAGGTCTTCAGAATGAATGACTGTATGCTCTCTCTTCTTCCTTTCACGATCTCTTCCTCTAGGCTCTCTCTTCTCACTTCTCAGCTCTCTCGCTCTCTGGCGACTCCTTCTTCTTCTTCTTCTTCTTCTTCTTCTTCTTCTTCTTTTCAGTATCATGCTCACTCTTCTTTCTTCTGCTCTTTTCTCTGGGGGCACACCCTTTTTTCTATTCACTACTGTCCTGAAGATCAAGGCAGCCTTATATATATAGCAGAGCCTCCTTATGGATGAGGCAGAAACGCCCTAGTGAAGTCTTATAGGATCGGTGCGATGGATACATAGGGGGGGTGAATGTACCCCTCTTCAAAAATGCCCAGATTAAAACCAATCAGAGACAATTAGTTAGAAATCAACTGAACTGCTCTCTTATCACAACCGTGGACAGAGAAGCTCAGACTCACAAATGAGTTCTAATTCTTCTGAGCGAAAGAACAAACACTTCACAATCATATAAGCTCCCCAAGGAAATCACAACAAATCAACTATGCATAACCTGTGAAGGGGATATAGAAGACAAGGAGCAAACGCACAAGCCAAACCACGGCACAGATAATTTTTTAGGTGGTTCGGTCCACAGACCTACATCCACCCCTCACTCCAAACCGGAGTGAGGCTTCCACTAGCTAACGCTAGAACCGCAGACTCAGTCTGCAACAGGTGCAGCCTAACAGCTTCACCAGGGGAACAACCTCCCCTCTTCCTCCAAATCGGAGGGAACCACTAGTGACACACAGTCACTAGTAAACCAGAGACTAACGTCTCTCTTCCTCCAAACCGGTGGGGAACCACCAGTGACACCCAGTCACTGGCAACCAGAGACCGAAGTCTCTCTTCCTCCAGATCAGGAGGGAACCCACAAGTAGCAACTACTACCTGCAAACCCAGAGTCAGAGACTCCCTTCCTCTGAAACCCAGAGGGAAACACTAGTGACAGCCCGTCACTAGCAGACAGGAGAACAGATCTCCCTTCCTCTAAAACCCAGAGGGAAACCCGATCCCAAACAAGGGAATCGGTAGAGAATAAGCCAAGGAAGTGTAAAGTAAAAATAAGAAACGAAAATACAGCAATCAGAAAGCTGGAAATGCAATGCAAAATGTAGCTCTCGCAGGAGCAAGTCTGGCTTGGATTTGATCCAAATGCCAGTGAACAGATCTTCTGATGAATCCTCTTTCTTCTTCTTCGCGAACCCTCTCTCTATCTCTCTTTCTCTTTTTCTTCTTCTTCACGAGTTCTCAGTCTATCTTCACTCTTCTTCTTTTTCTTCCTATTCTCTGTGCTCTTCTTTTCTTTTCTTCTTCTGCAACTTCTTTCTTCTTCTTCTTCTTCTACTCTCTGCCTCTCTGCTGCTCTCTTCTTCTATCACTGTCTCGATCAATCTTCTCCAGATGGAAGAAGCTTCGTATTTATATCAGCAACAGCTAGGGCGTGTGCAGGGCTTGTGCCCTCTTTGTTCTCGGATCACGTGCCAAGTACCAACCTCGGATCACGTGCCCAATCATCAGCCTGCACAATGACAGAGTTACTTCAGTCGAGCCACAATGAATGTATAGACTTAATGAAATAATGCATGAACAAACTTGTATGAAGAACAGGTTGTACAGACTTCAGACTCAGCTGTGAACTGAGTAAAGAATGTATAGATTTGCTCAGCTATCAGCTAATGGATGTACAGACTTGACGTTTAGATGCATGAGAAAATAATGTACAGACTTGTTGTAATGAACGATGCCCAACTGCATAGTGTATGGACATAGAATGCATGAGACAACAATGTATAGAGTTGTGAAATGATGCACACACAAGCGGCGATGTATAGACATGCCAGCAACGATAATGTATAGACTTGATGCACGAACTGTGCACAATGAACATGGATGTACAGACTTGCTTAACTGACGCATGCAGCAATGTACAGACTTTAAACGTGAGTGATGCAACGATGTATAGACTTTACATATGCTCTGAAGATGGGCTGTACAGACTTGCAACCTATGTATAGACTTGTGTGTTGCAGCAAACGATGCACAACCATAGGAATGTACAGACTTTGAAATCAAGGGATGCACAACGAAGAATGTATAGACTTCTGATGCATGCTAAGGCTGACAACTAATGTATAGATTTGCGTGCAAGCACTGTATATGCTGAACGATGCAATAAGACTCTATACAGACTTGCCAAAGTATAACTTAGACTCAGTTAGCATGAACGCTAAGTAGACTAAATGCATTAGCTTTGGCTGTATAGACTTGTGTGCCTCAAAAACAATGTATGGACTTGTGTGTGCAGTGCTAGAACAATGTATAGACTTGCAATGCTTGCAGGGCAGACAGTGTATAGACTTGATCAATGAATGAACGCAGGACTTCACAGAGTGTATGGACTTGAACAAAGATAGGCCAGTGAAGTACAGCAATCACAATCATGCTCGTATGCATGGACCTCAATACCATTTGATGAACATGAATGCTTCAAGACTTTTTCAAGAGCAATCACCAACAGAAATGTTCATTTGATTAAACACAATAGCAAGTCATTAATACCATTATCAAAGAATGACTTATGCATATTGACATCATCAAAACCATAGAGACACAACAGTCTCCCCCTTTTTGATGATGGCAATATTATGAGTCATTGCATTAATACAATTGTGAGTCTCAAGAAATCAAAGTACCCCATATGCTCGAATGCACAAGTTTTTCAAACTCCTCCCCCAATGACTCAGAAAAACTTCTCCCCCTTTGCCAACAGCAAAAGGGAGGTTGAGCAGGAAAGCAGATTAAGAAACATGGAGAGGTATGAATGCAGAGATGCAGATGCAACAAGAAATGCAATAACTCCCCCTAAATGTATGAATGCAAGAACTCCCCCTAAATGTATAATAAGGAAGCTCCCCCTGAATAAATGGAATCTTATGAGATGGATGAGAAGGAGAGCATAGTGGCAATTAAGGACAAGTTCTGGTCATGATGAATCAAGGACAGTGAGCAAAAGAATTTCACTAAGCTCCAAACACATGGAATTCAACAAGATTTTCAAGGAGATATCAATCTCATAAATCTAAAACATAAGTTTTCAAAGTCTTCCATTATAAGGGCTTATGAATGAACTTTATTGATCAGCATAGTTTAAACATGATGTATGCAAAGTTTATCAATAAAATTCTATATTTATATCTAAAATCACGGTTTAATAAAAATGAACCAAGCCCTCATATTTATATCTTGATTAGCTTCCCTTTCTCTTACACAATCAAATTTAATGACTTCTTTCGGAATTACATTCACTAGTATTGAGATCAAGCAGTTATGAAGTCATGTGATTTTGTCTAGGGTTATAGCAATTTGATTTTTGCATCAATATTCAAATATTGCAATTTGTTCAACAAATTTTCATGCTACAAATTTTACGAGCACTTTAGTTCAGTGCACACCTTGTAAATAGAGAATATACGTTGATCAGATGCCAATATCCCTAAGCACTTAGTGTAACTAACAGTCATGCTTTATATTAACAGAGTTAACATTTACACCTCATGACATACCTCAACTCATTTCTTTGATGAGTGAGATGTATTTCTCAGTGTGCATGCCATTGTTCTGCCAGATTATCAATCATTCTTAAGCAGAGTTAACTATGGCACCTCATGACACAGTCCTTTGGACATGGTTTCTCAGTGACCAAAGTCATTGCTCTGACAAATATTTACCCTTTAGACATTTCAGAAAGCTCATTTGCTTCAAATCAATATTAATTTCATGTACTTAACCAAATAAAGCCATGTATTGAATAGTGCAGATTTTAGAAGTTTTTACAAGACACAGCATGAAACAGTTGGTTAAAGTTTATTAAACGTGATTCAGATATTTTTAAGAGATTTAAAGACAAACTCAATGGATACATTAAACTTAAACCACCTGAGTTATTTCAGACATTCATAAAATCGTATAATAGAAGATTCCTAGTTCAAGTGTTTTCAGATTTATGATCTAGACAAGCCCCATTGAAATCTTCATGAATGACTGATAGAAGAAATTCAGCAAAAAATAAGTGATTTTGAAGCCCAAAGTTTTCTGATATGATCAAGGTTTATCAATAGAATCAATAAAGAGGATATGCACACCAAGCGAGATAATAGGAGATTAGGCATGTTTCAGGATCTTCAAAGTTACTATGCAATGAATTCTGACATAAGTGTATGCATTTGACAACCTGCATGCAATGCATTGACTCCTCCTGACTAAATGCATTGAAGTCCAAACACGACAATCTGAATTAGAGAGCTTCGGTTGACTAGACAAAGGCATTTTGCTCCCTCTGTCTATATGTACAGAAAAACACTTGTTTTTGAATTTTCCAAAATAAATCCAATGTAGTTAACTATATGCATGCATATGCAGTGACCACTTCTAAAGCACAATGCATGGACACAATTATGGTACAGAGGCAACACACTCCCCCTGCCTAAATCTACTGAATCATCCTTTTGGACTTTTCAAAATGGTTCAAATGTGATCAACACAAGTATGCAAAAGCACTGACTCCTTTTAGCAGATGCAATGATTTATCCCTTTTTGTATTTTTCAATTTAGATGATATGCAATGCAATTAACTATATGTATGCAACACCATGCAATGTTTGCCATGAAGACTGAACATATAATTTTATGACTTTTGCTCATTCAGACTGCCCTACTAAGCAATATGACCCATGGTACTAGGCGGAGAACTTGGTCTGAAAGACCACTTCACACATAGTAAGAACCTCCAGACAGACTTCACCTGCCTTTTGGTAGCTTACCATTTGATTTACCATAGTGGTCATGCATGATATCACATACAGGCTTCAAATTCAGTCAATTCAGATTTTCAGAAATGCAAGTTCATTCTCATTCTAATATCTAAACAGACAATTCAGTATGAGCATTGAGAGACATGAATACTCATAGCGTGCAAAGGATGACAAATATGCATGAAAACATCAAACAAGATATGCAATGAATTTCAGAACATGAAATGTAGAGAATTTAGCTGAAAAGTTCAGAAAGGGGTTTTCTTTTGAGTGCCTTGGCTTATTTACCCCTCTTATTTTCTCAGTCCCAAGGCACACCTGTAAAATAATGTTCACTTTGCACAAACAGGTACCCAAGAGGTCTTGGGTCCTGAATTAACAGTGACACCTTTGGTAGGTGTTCTAAACAATTTTTTAGCATGAAGGTCATCAGATCTCATCAAGTAATAATTATTCATTGAATGACCAAATGTACCACAATAATAGCAAGATGCAGCAGATTTCAGATTTGATTTATGCACATTCTTATTAGTATGAATTCTATGTGCATATGCATGAAAATTTTTGTTAACAGAATTAAAATTCTATTTACCAAAACCAGTTTGGCTTTGGTATCCTGCCAGCCAACAGGTTGCAGCCCTGTGACCTGGCTTCCCACAGTTATAGCATGAAAAAATAGATTTTAGGTTCTTTTTATGCACATCATTATGAACATGAATTTTATGTGCATTGGCATGGAAATTTCTGTTATTTGCATGACCAAACTGTTTTCCATAATCAAAACATTCAAAGTTTTTCTTTTTAAAAATAACTTTGTTCTTTCTGAGAGCATTTGTATTTACAGGGAATTTAAACCCTTCAGAAATGAAACTTTTCCCTTGAGCATGCCAACAGTCCTTGACTGTGTGGCCATACTTTCCACAATAAAAACATGTAATCTGACTACCTCTAGATCCCTTCCTGAACCAGCAATTCGAAGCTAGATGGCCCAATTTCCCACAATAAAAGTATTGAATCCTTTTGTTCTGACCAGAAACAGGTTTCCTAGCATGCTTTATGTTGTCTTGTTTCAGAATAAAACATTTATTCATAATGTGGCCAACCCTACCACAGTGTAAGCAATGATATCTCTTTTGCTTAAGTACATGATTTCTATCATGTGATTTTCCAGCATGCTTTGCATTTAGATCATCTTGTTCCATCAGTCTACATTCATGCATCAAATGACCGAATCTATGACAGTAATGGCATGAAGTTTTCTGTTTGTATGCATGTGTATGTGTGTGCGTGGATGATTTTTGAACATCATGCAGTGAAGTGGCATGAATCTTTTTATTCTTTTGTGGATCAATTGGTTGTATGGTTTTCCGAACCATAAACTGAGAAACAGGTGGGTTCTGAGAAATGTGAGAAGTAGAGCTAGAAACAAAGGATGTTTGAATTTTATTTTTAAAATTCTTTTCATTTACAGGGTTATAGCCTAGCCCCTCCTTCTGAAAGTTGACCTTTGTTCCCAGCAATTTCTTCAGATTATCTTGCCCACTAACAAATTTAGACAAAGAACTTTTCAAATCCTGAATTTCATTTTCAAGAGATGCAACGTGTATTTCATAACTTGCAATCTCTTGTTCACTGCAATTGACAGCTTCATTCAAAACTTTATTGGCAATTTTGTATTCTTCGATCTCCTTTCTCAGCTCATCTACTTTTTCAGTTTCATTTGTACAGATGATTTTCCCTTTCTCCAAAGTAAGAAGTCTTTCAGATATCGAAGAGTTCAACAGTTTTAACTTCTCATTTTCTTCCTTAAGCTTGTCATTTTGAATTAACTCATTTATTAGAGTCTGATCTTCTGAGTTAACCTTGCTTTCTCTCCCAGCTTCAAACTCCTTCAATTCTTTTTGCTATTTTTCAAGATCTTTCTGCAATTCCATGTTTACAGATTTTATGGCATTAAATCTTTCAGCAAACAAATTCTTCTCTTGCTCGAGTTTCCCAGATTTTTCTTCATTTTCTTTAACAGATTTTCTAAGAGAGTCATTTTCAGATTATAGCTTGTTTAAATCAGAACTAACGCATTCAAAATTTTTCAGCAAATCCTTACTCTGAACAGAATCATAACAAGTTAGGCTAAGCTTCTTCTTTAGTTCAGAGATTTCTTTTACATGATCTTGATTCTCAATTTTCAGCAACGAAATTTATTTTTTCAACATTTGATTATCAGACATAAAAGCATCATGAATATTTTTCAGTTCAGCACAATTTTTACAATCAGAATTCAAACTGTCTGACCTACTACTCTTCTTCAATTTTTTGTATTGTTTTCTTAACTGATCATAAGACTCTTGCAATTCATCATAAGCAGCAATCCAATCGTCTAGAGTATAATTATCAAAAGTGTTTACCTCACCATCATCCTGTTCTTCTTCTTGATTGCTGCTTTGTCCACTTCCTCGAGCCATCATGCAGCTCGTTTGATTTTCTTTCCCGACTTTCTTTATCATCTCCAATATATCCCTTGCAGATCTGCAACCAAGGAAACATGAATGAAGAGCTCGATTCGTCGCGGCCTTCATTAACTCCAGTGCTTTCTGATTTTCTGCACACATAGATCGATGCTTATTAGTCCATTTGGACTGATCTTTTGGTAGTCTATGTGGACCATGTGAAATCACTTTCCACAGGTCTGGATCAACAGATTTAACATGAGCACGGAAAGCACTGTGCCACTGGTTGAAATCAGAACCACTAAAGACGGGTGGATGAGCCATTGAAACAGATAGCAAATAGATTCAACGCACAAGGCAATCGATAAGAATGCACCAAAAGCGAAAAAGCACCGAAGACTGTAGGGTCGGATCTGCAGGTCGCTCGACCTACTATGCAGACACCGCACTGATACCAAATGATAGGATCGGTGCGATGGATACAGAGGGGGGGTGAATGTATCCCTCTTCAAAAATGCCCAGATTAAAACCAATCAGAGACAATTAGTTAGAAATTAACTGAACTGTTCTCTTATCACAACCGTGGACAGAGAAGCTCAGACTCACAAATGAGTTCTAATTCTTCTGAGCGAAAGAACAAACACTTCACAATCATATAAGCTCCCCAATGAAATCACAACAAATCAACCATGCATAACCTGTGAAGGGGAGATAGAAGACAAGGAGCAAACGCACAAGCCAAACCACGGCACAGATAATTTTTTAGGTGGTTCGGTCCACAGACCTACATCCACCCCTCACTCCAAACCGGAGTGAGGCTTCCACTAGCTAACGCTAGAACCGCAGACTCTGTCTGCAACAGGTGCTGCCTAACAGCTTGACCAGGGGAACAACCTCCCCTCTTCCTCCAAACCAGAGGGAACCACTAGTGACACACAGTCACTAGCAAACTAGAGACTAACGCCTCTCTTCCTCCAAACCGAAGGGGAACCACCAGTGACACCCAGTCACTGGCAACCAGAGACCGAAGTCTCTCTTCCTCCAGACCAGGAGGGAACTCACAAGTAGCAACTACTACCTGCAAACCCGGAGTCAGAGACTCCCTCTGAAACCCAGAGGGAAACACTAGTGACAGCCCGTCACTAGCAGACAGGAGAACAGATCTCCCTTCCTCTGAAACCCAGAGGGAAACCTGATCCCAAACAAGGGAATCGGAAGAGAACACACCAAGGAAGTGTAAAGTAAAAACAAGAAACGAAAATACAGCAATCAGAAAGCTGGAAATGTAATGTAAAATGTAGCTCTCGCAGGAGCAAGTCTGGCTTGGATTTGATCCAAATGCCAGTGAACAGATCTTCTGATGAATCCTCTTTCTTCTTCTTCACGAACCCTCTCTCTATCACTCTTTCTCTTTTTCTTCTTCTTCACGAGCTCTCAGTCTATCTTCACTCTTCTTCTTTTTCTTCCTATTCTCTGTGCTCTTCTTTTCTTTTCTTCTTCTGCAACTTCTTTCTTCTTCTTCTTCTTCTGCTCTCTGCCTCTCTGCTGCTCTCTTCTTCTATCACTGTCTCGATCAATCTTCTCCAGATGGAAGAAGCTCCGTATTTATATCAGCAACAGCTAGGGCGTGTGCAGGGCTTGTGCCCTCTTTGTCCTCGGATCACGTGTTAGGTACCAACCTCGGATCACGTGCCCAATCATCAGCCTATACAATGACAGAGTTACTTCAGTCGAGCCACAATGAATGTATAGACTTAATGAAATAATGCATGAACAAACTTGTATGAAGAACAGGTTGTACAGACTTCAGACTCAGCTGCGAACTGAGCTAAAGAATGTATAGACTTGCTCAGCTATCAGCTAATGGATGTACAGACTTGACGTTTAGGTGCATGAGAAAATAATGTACAGACTTGCTGTAATGAACGATGCCCAACTACATAGTGTATGGACTTAGAATGCATGAGACAGTAATGTATAGAGTTGTGAAATGATGCACACACAAGCGGCGATGTATAGACATGCCAGCAACGACAATGTATAGACTTGATGCACGAACTGTGCACAATGAACACGGATGTACAAACTTGCTTAACTGACGCATGCAGCAATGTACAGACTTTAAACGTGAGTGATGCAGCGATGTATAGACTTTGCATATGCTCTGAAGACGGGCTGTACAGACTTGCAACCTATGTATAGACTTGTGTGTTGCAGCAAACGATGCACAGCCATAGGAATGTACAGACTTTGAAATCAAGGGATACACAGCCATTGGAATGTATAGACTTACGTTCATGCAACAATGTATAGACTTGAACGCGTATGCTATGACATGTACAGACTTTGAGTGATGCACAACCATATGGATGTATAGACTTTGGACGTGTGTGCGAGATAATGTATAGACTTGATGCGGCTTCAAAGCAACCATGTGCAGATTTTACCGATGTATAGACTTAGTTTTCTGAACGTAGATAAAGATAAGGAATGTATAGACTTTGAGAGACGATGCATGCACAAGCCAACGATGTATAGACTTTGTCAATGTACAGACTTTGCATGAATGTGACAGCAATGTATAGACTTTATGTGCAATGCAAAGGCTGGAGTTAAGCAAACAATGTATAGACTTCAATGTATGTGCAATGCGAAGGCTGTACATACTTCAATGTAAAGACTCTGCATGCAAGACACTGTATATGCATGAACGATGCAATAAGACTCTGTACAGACTTGGCCAAAGTATAGACTTAGCAGTATAGCATGAGACGCTAAGTGAGACGTGAAATGCATTGGCTTTGGCTGTATAGACTTTGATGCCCAAATGCAATGTATGGACTTGTGTGTGCTGGGCAGACAGTGTATAGACTTGCAATGCGTGCAGGGCAGACAGTGTATAGAGTCTTGTAGAATCTTTACATGTTTTGATGATGACAACATGATAAGTCTTAGTGGTCTTCAAAAATTATGTCTATGTGAAAATTTAACAAAAATATTGTTTCTGTGAAAAAATGAACAAAGAACATGTTTGTTGAAGGATGAACCTTCATTTCACTTCAGGTATTGTTCAGGGACTGTATTCGTGTTGATTGGCACTTCGTCATGTTTGTATATAACACCTCGTGTTGAACTGTTTGTGTTCGTGTCGCTTTAGTTTAAGTACTGTTTGTATTTCCAACACGCCGTATCGTCTTCTCTTACCGCGTGTTGTTTATGTTTACTGTCCTTCAGGTCGTGCGTCTGTGTTGTCTCCTCTACATTGCGTGTCGTTTTTCTCTGTAGTGTTTGTTTTGATTCAGTGACACGTCGTGTCATTGATCTTTACTTCGTACTGTTTTCACCATCTTCGTGTTGGTCTTTCTCATTAGACCTCGTGTCGTTCTCGCTTTGACCACACTTCCTGTTGCTTTACGAAGACCTCGTGTCTTGCTTGTTTGCAGCCACTTTGTGTCGGTTTCTGATTCAGCACGTGTTGTCCTCACGATTGTTTTTCACCTCGTACTGTTCTAATCTTACTTCGTGTCGTTGTCAGTCCGTGTCTTTCTGATGTTGAAATCACACTTCGTGTTGATTTCTGTTCTCGACTTTGTGTCGTTTCACCTCTTGTCATTTTGAGTTCGTATCAAATCACTGTTCTGTCTTCGTGTTGTCTTTCAACTCCATGTCAATTCTTGTACTTCATCTTGGTGTTATTTTTTAACCCGTGTCGATTACTGTTTCGACTTCGTGTTGTTTTCAACCTGTGTCAATTACTGTTTTGACTTCGTGTTGTTTCCAACCCGTGTCGATTACTGTTTCGACTTCGTGTTGTTTTCAACCTGTGTCAATTACTGTTTTGACTTCGTGTTGTTTCCAACCCGTGTCGATTACTGTTTCGACTTCGTGTTGTTTTCAACCCGTGTCGATTACTGTGTCATCTTCGTGTTGTCTTCACCTCGTGTCGTTTTTTCATCTCTTCATATCGTTTTTGTTCCATCGCGTACAGGACATCGCAGCACCTCGTGTTGCTTCCTGTTTCACTTTCGTGTCATTTGTCTTGTTGTGTCTTCGTGTCATTTTTACTCTTCCTAGTCCTCGTGTCTCTCTTGTGTTGAAACCATACTTAGTGTTGGTTTCTGTTCTTGTCTTCGCGTCTTCGCGTTGTTTTTCTGTCTACCTCGTAACATTCTCTTAGTAATGTTCATTGTGTCACCACTGTATCCCGTGTCGTTCTCTGTTTTGTGTATCTTTTTGTCGTGTCCACTAACCTCATGCAGTTCTAGCTCTTATGGCACTCAATATTAATGGTTCTTATCTCGTTGCAGGTCCGAGGAAGAACATTCATCAGTGTCTGGGTGCACATGATCCGATACTGAAGGAACAAATACAAAAAGGGCACGTAGCAGGAAGGTTCTGGATCGAGCGTGGGAGGCACACGCGTTTAGTGCCCTATCCATCTGCTGCCGCTATAAATAGAATCCTTCGTCCACCGATGAAGATTGATCTGAGCCAAGAAAGAAAAGGCAGTGTTACAGAGAGCTCGATCCAGCAGAAGAAGAAAAAGTGAGAGAGAGAGATAGTGCTCGTGTGAAAGAGGAAGAGAGTGTAAGAGAAAGAAAGAGAGATAGAGAGTGAGTGAGAGAGCTCATGGAGAAGAAGAAAGAAGTTTACCTGAAGATCTGTCTTCACTGGACCGTGGATCAGATCCAGGCCAGTCAGCTCTGTTAGGAGCCAAATTGTGCATTTTGTGTTTCAGCTTCTGTTTGCTGAAGTTATTTTCGTTTATTGTTTTTTCCTTTGTTTTCTGGTTTGTTGTGCTTTCCGATCCTCTGGTCTGAGGTCGTGTTCCCTCCGGTTAGGAGGAAGGGAGATCTGATCTCCAGTTGCAAGTAGCTGGGAGCTACTTGTGGGTTCCCTCCGGCTTGGAGGAAGGGAGACTTGTCTCCGGTTCTGGGCTTGTGGATTCAAGTCCAGAGGTTCCCTCCGGTTTGGAGGAAGAGGGGAGGTTGTTCCCCTGGTCAAGCTGTGTGGCAGCAACTGTTTGCAGACTGAGTCTGCTTGGTTCTAGCGTTCGCTAGTGAAGCCTCACTCCGGTTGGGAGTGAGGGGTGGATGTAGGTCTGAAGGACCGAACCACCTAAAAATCTATTGAGCAGTGGCTTGATTGTCTGGTTTGCTTCCGCTAGATGCTTGAATAGGTGCGCTCAATGTGATTGTATTTGAGTTGAATAGAATTGGTTCCATTCTGTTTCCTTATCTAGCATCCGATTTTTAAATTTAATCCATTATTCGTAGAAGGATTCATTCACCCCCCCTCTGTATCCGGGCCAAGCACCCTAACAGTTGGTATCAGAGCAGGTGTCTGCTTACAAGGTCCAGCGACCTGCAGATCGATCTTGCAATCTTAGGTGCTTATTTCTTTTTAGTGCTTCAATATTCTTGTGCGTTAATCTGTGTGTTCTCATGGCCCATCCACCGATCTTCAGTGGTACGCATTTTGATGCATGGTTCGCTGTTTTGAAGAGTTATGTTAAATCTGTGAATCCAGACCTGTGGAAAGTAATTTCACATGGTCCTCATGAACTACCTAAGAAAAAGTCCAAATGGACTGACAGTCACAAATCCATGCATGAAGAAAATCAGATAGCAATAAATTTAATGAAGGCAGCTACTGATAGAGCTTTTCATTCATGTTTCTTTGAATCCAGTTCTGCTAAAGATATTTTGGATGCACTGAAGCGAACTCAGGAGATAGATGTGGACAGATGCATGATGGCCAACAGAAGAAATCAAAGTGCCAGCGATCAAGGCAGCAATCAAACTAAAGAAGATGATGATGATGAGGTAAATATCTTCGAGAATTTCTCTCTAGAAGATTGGGAGAATGCATATGCTGAATTATTTGAATCTCATGAACTGTTAAGAAAACAGTATAAAAAGTTGAAAAAGAGTATTCGGGTAGATAGTTCTAGCTCTCCATGTAAAAATTGTTCAAGTACGAAGAAATCTCATGATGCATGTCTGTCTGATAATCATATGTATAAAAACCAGAATGCAGAACTGAAGAAGGAACTTGAATGTGTTCACTCTGAGCTGAACAATTTAAAATCTGAAGATGACTTCCTCAGAAAGCTCTCTAAGGAAAATGATGAACAACTAAAGAAACTTAAACGAGAGAATGAGTTGCTGTTTGAAAAATTTAACGCCATAAAATCTGTAAACATAGAATTACAGAAAGATTTTGAAAAACAACAAAAGGAATTGAGGGAGTTTGAAGCTAGGAGAGAAAGCATGGTTAACTCAGAAGATCAGCTTCTAATAAATGAGCTAGTTCAAAATGATAAGCTTAAAGAAGAAGTTGAAAAATTAAAACTGTTAAACAGTGCCATGTCTGAAAGACTTCTCACATTGGAAAAAGGAAAAGCTATCTGTACAAACGAGACTGAAGAGGTAGATGAGCTAAGAAAGGAAATTGAAGAATACAAAACAGCTAACAAGGTTTTGAATGAAGCTGTCAATTGTAGTGAACAAGAGATCACTAGTTATGAAATACACATTGCATCTCTTGAAAATGAAATTCGGGATTTGAAAGCTTCCTTGTCTAAATTTGTTGATGGGCAGAAAAACCTAGACAAGCTGCTAGGTGTAAAAGTCAATGTCAAAAAGGAAGGGTTGGGCTACAATAATCTCAATAAGAAGGCCTTGCAGAACAAAGTAATGACATCCTTTGTAAATACTTCAAATGTAGCCACTACATCAAAAGACAAACAGCCCATTGTTCAGAAAATACTGGGAACAAAGATTAACTTTAACAAGGAAGGACTGGGTTACAGTCCAGTCATGAGGAAGGTTGATGGAGCCAACCTGAAAACTGTCTTTGTCAAATCCTCTGAACAGGAAAAGCCTTCTATCTCATCTCCATCTCAGTACAAGGCTAAGAAAACAGATAAACAAAATAAAAATCATAAAACATCAAAAATTCAAAGGAACAATCTGCATGCTAAGAACTCATCAGATAAATGCCATGTTTTAAAGAAATCAAGTGGCTCATGTCATTATTGTGGTAAGTATGGACATCTTATGAGTAACTGTTTTGTGATGGAAAAAGATGACAACAAGCATGTTAGAAAATCTGTGTCTGGTCAGAAAAGGAATGTCAAATGTTCTAATTGTGATAAAGTAGGACACACTACTACTCATTGTTGGTTTGCAAGTAGTAAGGAAAAATCATGCTCATATCATACAAAACACTCTGCAAATCAGCATGTCTATAACAAGAACCAGCACATTATATGTTTTAATTGCAACAAAATTGGTCACAAGGTCTCTGAATGCTGGTCAGGGTCTTTTAAAAGAAATTCTATCTCATGCTTTGAATGTGGAAAGTATGGCCACAGGGCCATTGAATGTTGGCATGCTCAAAGGAAAAATTTCAGTTCTGGAAAGTATAGATTTTCTGCTAGTACAAATGCTCTTAGAAAGAACAAAGTGGTTTTCAAAAGGAAAAACTTTGAATGTGTTGATTATGGAAAACAGTTTGGTAATGCAAATAACAGAAATTTCCATGCTAATGCACATACAATTCATACTCATAATAATGTGCATAACCCAGATCTGAAAACTACTGCTCCTTACTATCAAGTTAAAAATGTGCTAAGAAAACCTGCTAGGAGTGATAATGTCAGGACAGGACCCAAGACTTCCTGGGTACATGTTTGCGCAAAATAAACTTTGTTTTGCAGGTGTGCCTTGGGACTGGAATAAAAGGGGAAATGATCCAAGGCACTCAAGAATGAAAACCCCATTCTCACAATTTTCAGGTAATCTCTCTACATGTCCCATTTTGAAACTTACTGCATATCTGGTTTGATGCATTCTTGCATATCTGGCTATTTCTTTGGAAATCTGAATTGCTTATAGGACTGTTGAGGTTACCCTGTTATCCATGACCTCTTTGGTATATCAAATGGTAAGCTACCAAAAGACAGAGAAATCTGTCAGGAGGTTCTTACTATGTGTGAGGTGGTCTATTAGACCAAATGCTCCGCCTAGTACCATAAGTCATTCTGCTGATCAGGGGAGTTTGTTTATGCATAACTCATAAACACACTTGTTTAAGTTTCGTGGCAAACACTGCATTCTTTAAATAATTAACACTTCCAAGAGTCGTGTGTGAGTTGTCCTTGAGTGGGATGAAGAGGAGCTTGTCAGGCTATTTGGTTTCTGAAGATCTTTGTCAGCCGATGCAGTTAATGTGGTTTTAAGATCAGTCATCTCAAGAGGTTGCAGTCTGTTGCCCAAGAGTTACTCTGGATGTGAGACTGAACTACTTCAAAAATACTATATTTGGATATGACCTTAGTGCCTAATGTCTTGAGTGATCTCTCACTTGCTGGCTTGCTGATAGGAGTGCTGCTCATCTCATCTCATCTCTCTCTATTCGATCAGCCACCTCCTTATCTCTCACCTATCACTCTTGGTTCAGATTCTCTCTCGAAGAAATTGTGGGTGCAGTCTTCTTGCTCTTATCAGATATGATCTGTATACCTTAAACCACCCAATATCTAGTGTAACAATTTACACCTGTTAATAAAGAACTTCAATGTTTGGGGGTTATATTTGGTCCTTGATCCTTCTAAGTTATCTTCTCAAGTGTTGGTCAACATATTATAAAACTTTCTGTTAAATGAGAAAAACTTATTGAGGATCTCGACTTAACTGAAACTTATGTAAAGAGACCTCTGAGATAAAATTGTGTTAAGTAAGATTTCTGATTTTGTCTAAAATCATGAGAAGTGCCTCCAGGGAATACGCCACTCTTTGTGGCAGAGCAATGGCTTTTGTGGAGAAATAGACACTCTTGATCAAAGAAGTCCAGAGCTTCTGTCATGATACAACTAGCTATCTCTGTATAGAAATGTTAAAAAAAAAAAAAAAGGGGGGGGGGGGGGGAAGTCCTCAAAAGAAAAAAATATATCATTGGCATAAAGGTAGTCCGTCCTGAGTAACCAGGGTTTCTGGTGTCTAATAAACATGTCTCCTTGTGTAAAAAGGGACTATTCTACCTTGTGTTCAACAAATTGGTTGACCCTGTATGCCTTCTCGTCCATTAAATGAAGAAATGAAATCTGCTTGACTTTGATGTGTTATTTCGTTGCTTGACAAACATAAGGAGCAATTTAATCGTGTCTCTCTCTAGGTTAAGCAACTTTAACAGCTAATTTTGTGATTATGCTGATTTAATATCTTGAGTTAACTGACCTTGGTTTTTGGAAGAATATAACCCGTCCACATATTGAAGGGCTAACTTTAACATGCTGTAGTTGCGTTACATCAGGACTAAGGGTATTTTGGGTATTTACAGAAAAAGTTGACATGAGTAAAAAGCTACCCGACAAAACCCTTCTTGTTTCTCACGCCTTCCACCTCAAACCCTTATTTCCCCTTGCCGTTTCCTATTCATCCTCGTGCTGCTCTACCTTGAGTGTCTTCTTCAAACCCATCTTCATCTCTTCCCGCTCACTTTCTTCCCCCACAGAGGTCTATTCCTTTCTTAAGTCTAGCTTCACTTCCAATAGCAGCCTGTAAGAAAGAGTTGATACTCTGGAAGTTCCGACAGATGGATCAGCAAAGGTCAGTAGCTCCGGGAGAAAGAAAGAGGAAGGGAAAAGAAATAGTTGAAGAGCCTTCATCTAAGCAACAGAGATGTCTTGAGCCAGAACCTGCGGCGGAAGTCTCTTCAGAACAAGGTACCAGGTTTTCTCAGTCTACCGTGTTCTTAGAAAGTGGGAAAATTATTCCTCCTAGAATAATAGATTTCGGAGATGAAACCTTGGTCTCGAAGTTTCCAGAATTGTTGAAAATCTTTGAGTTTCAGGAGTGGAGAAATTTCTTAGAAAGTCACCGTGTCTATTACCCTAGGCCGGTAATGGAATTTTACAATAACTTGTCCTTGAGCCGAGACAAGTCTACTTTGTTATCATCTGTTAAAGGGGTCGAGATAACTGTTACATGTGACTCCCTTCACAAAGCTCTCGGTATTCCAGATAAAGGGGAGGTAGAGGGAAGCTTTCGATACAGTCTCCATGAAGCTTTCTCTGTCATTACTGGTAAACCCAGTAACATTCATGATAAGGGGCAGTTGAAGCTAAAAGCTTATCAGACATCGTCATTTCCTCCTCTTCACAAGCTCCTTCAGAACGTCATTGCTTCCATTATCACCCCACAGACTGGGGCTAGAGGAAGAATTACAGACACGCAGAGATTTCTACTGTTTTGTCTGATTCAAAATGTGAAGATATGTCTGCCAGAGATCATTTTTAATGTCATGAAGGGATGCATTGGATCCAAGAGACATCTTCCCTATGCCGCCCATATGACAGACATCTTCAAGCATTCTGAGATTTGCTTGGATGGAGAGGCCGCATCAGAAGTTAAGGCCCGAAACATTTTTAATATGAATTTTGTTTCAGTGTTTTTGGGCTTAGAGGACTCTTCTATGGTGGGGCAAGTTAAGGTCCAAAAGGCCAGGGAATCACAAACTCAGGGGGAGCATTTGGAAGAATTTCAAGTCTTAGCCCCAACTGGTGAGCAATTAGTTTCTGAGATTGATCATCAGGAAACACCAGCTGAACAACCAGAGTCCACCTTGCCAGCTGCACCCACCGAAGTATCCTTCTCCTTTCAGAGGCTAGTTGAGGCTGCATCTGAGGACATCAGATTGTCTGACAAAAGCATTCAGACAGATCTAGATGCAACTATTGCTGGGCTATTTGATTCGTTTGGGAAGACATCTGAAGAGGTAATAGTGCCTGAAGAACAGCCAGCTAAAGAGTAAGACAGTACTGATCAAGATCTTGCTGTTTTTGTTAATGAAATTTTAAGAGAAACTGTTGAGCGAAGCTTGGAAGAGGCTACCAACTTGGTCGTATCTGAAAGTCTTGAGCAGGCCTTAGTTGGCAGCCCTGCAGATCAGGAACTCACAGAAGATAGAGAAAAGGTTCCTGTCATAGAACTAGATACAGAATCTTCAAGTGAAGAAGAGGAACCTGAAGATATATTCCCTCAGAAAGAAACTCAAGCTGCAGATGAAGTTCAGGTCCCAGCTGAGAGCAGTCAAATGCCAGTACAAGAGGAAGCAGCTGAGAGAACTGCACCTGACAGTGAATTTTTTGGTACACCTCTAGGTCCACCTAGACTTCTATCTGCAGAGGCACCCAACATTGAATCTACTCGGGCGCCCAACATTGAAGAGCTTCTCATAAACCTGACTCAGCAGATGCAAAGACAAGACAAGAAATTAGATGATCTACTTACATTTGTCACTCTCAACATTAATCAGGTACATACCAGATTACTGAAGCTTGAGATATCTCTCCTCACTGAATGGAGACGATTCCTTCTAAACAAAAGGGCTTCAGATGATGCAAACAAATCCTTGATGGAAGGATTACAGGAGATTTGTTCAAAAATTGCAAAAGCTCTGAGAGAGTCACATGATGTTAGTATTTCTTCCTTCAAAATGTCTTCTACCATAATAGATCATTGCTATGAGATCAGAACAGCTTTAGAATTGTTGAAGAAGTCTTCAAGTGCCCTAGGTCCAGGCATTCAGCAAATCTATGATAAGTTGATCACCTTCTTATCAGAAATGACAACTCTGACTGACAGATATGAAACGGTCAATGTTCGCCAAGAAGACATTATTTCTGAAGTGGCAAATGTCAGAAGCACTGTGGCGTATTGGCTTGCTGAACTATCAAATGATTTAAAGGAATTTCAGTCTATCTTGGGTTCAACACCTGGTCACGCCTCTTCCAGCAGAACTCCACCTCAAGAACATTCTTCTGCTTCTCCAAGGGGGAGACCACCACAAGGCAGGACGCGTGGCCCCTCTAGCAGACATGCAAGATACTTTTCTTGAGAAGTTGATGCTCTGTATTTTTGTTGCCCTTTTGAGGCCTTCTCCCTCAGACTCTTGGACAAATTAACTTAACTCATACCATTTGCGTTGTTGCATTCTTCTTGTTTTCATTTTTTTTGATGATGTCAAAGGGGGAGAAATCAGGAAAAGAAAAATGTTTAATGTTTGTGTTTGTGATATTCATTGCGAATGGCTATCTAGTGTTTTTTTTCTTCTCTGCACAGACTCAAGACTCATAGTGTTGCCATCCATCAAAAAGGGGGAGATTGTTGAGTCTTGTAGAATCTTTACATGTTTTGATGATGACAACATGATAAGTCTTAGTGGTCTTCAAAAATTATGTCTATGTGAAAATTTAACAAAAATATTGTTTCTGTGAAAAAATGAACAAAGAACATGTTTGTTGAAGGATGAACCTTCATTTCACTTCAGGTATTGTTCAGGGACTGTATTCGTGTTGATTGGCACTTCGTCATGTTTGTATATAACACCTCGTGTTGAACTGTTTGTCTTCGTGTCGCTTTAGTTTAAGTACTGTTTGTATTTCCAACACGCCGTATCGTCTTCTCTTACCGCGTGTTGTTTATGTTTACTGTCCTTCAGGTCGTGCGTCTGTGTTGTCTCCTCTACATTGCGTGTCGTTTTTCTCTGTAGTGTTTGTTTTGATTCAGTGACACGTCGTGTCATTGATCTTTACTTCGTACTGTTTTCACCATCTTCGTGTTGGTCTTTCTCATTAGACCTCGTGTCGTTCTCGCTTTGACCACACTTCCTGTTGCTTTACGAAGACCTCGTGTCTTGCTTGTTTGCAGCCACTTTGTGTCGGTTTCTGATTCAGCACGTGTTGTCCTCACGATTGTTTTTCACCTCGTACTGTTCTAATCTTACTTCGTGTCGTTGTCAGTCCATGTCTTTCTGATGTTGAAATCACACTTCGTGTTGATTTCTGTTCTCGACTTTGTGTCGTTTCACCTCTTGTCATTTTGAGTTCGTATCAAATCACTGTTCTGTCTTCGTGTTGTCTTTCAACTCCATGTCAATTCTTGTACTTCATCTTGGTGTTGTTTTTTAACCCGTGTCGATTACTGTTTCGACTTCGTGTTGTTTTCAACCTGTGTCAATTACTGTTTTGACTTCGTGTTGTTTCCAACCCGTGTCGATTACTGTTTCGACTTCGTGTTGTTTTCAACCTGTGTCAATTACTGTTTTGACTTCGTGTTGTTTCCAACCCGTGTCGATTACTGTTTCGACTTCGTGTTGTTTTCAACCCGTGTCGATTACTGTGTCATCTTCGTGTTGTCTTCACCTCGTGTCGTTTTTTCATCTCTTCATATCGTTTTTGTTCCATCGCGTACAGGACATCGCAGCACCTCGTGTTGCTTCCTGTTTCACTTTCGTGTCATTTGTCTTGTTGTGTCTTCGTGTCATTTTTACTCTTCCTAGTCCTCGTGTCTCTCTTGTGTTGAAACCATACTTAGTGTTGGTTTCTGTTCTTGTCTTCGCGTCTTCGCGTTGTTTTTCTGTCTACCTCGTAACATTCTCTTAGTAATGTTCATTGTGTCACCACTGTATCCCGTGTCGTTCTCTGTTTTGTGTATCTTTTTGTCGTGTCCACTAACCTCATGCAGTTCTAGCTCTTATGGCACTCAATATTAATGGTTCTTATCTCGTTGCAGGTCCGAGGAAGAACATTCATCAGTGTCTGGGTGCACATGATCCGATACTGAAGGAACAAATACAAAAAGGGCACGTAGCAGGAAGGTTCTGGATCGAGCGTGGGAGGCACACGCGTTTAGTGCCCTATCCATCTGCTGCCGCTATAAATAGAATCCTTCGTCCACCGATGAAGATTGATCTGAGCCAAGAAAGAAAAGGCAGTGTTACAGAGAGCTCGATCCAGCAGAAGAAGAAAAAGTGAGAGAGAGAGATAGTGCTCGTGTGAAAGAGGAAGAGAGTGTAAGAGAAAGAAAGAGAGATAGAGAGTGAGTGAGAGAGCTCATGGAGAAGAAGAAAGAAGTTTACCTGAAGATCTGTCTTCACTGGACCGTGGATCAGATCCAGGCCAGTCAGCTCTATTAGGAGCCAAATTGTGCATTTTGTGTTTCAGCTTCTGTTTGCTGAAGTTATTTTCGTTTATTGTTTTTTCCTTTGTTTTCTGGTTTGTTGTGCTTTCCGATCCTCTGGTCTGAGGTCGTGTTCCCTCCGGTTAGGAGGAAGGGAGATCTGATCTCCAGTTGCAAGTAGCTGGGAGCTACTTGTGGGTTCCCTCCGGCTTGGAGGAAGGGAGACTTGTCTCCGGTTCTGGGCTTGTGGATTCAAGTCCAGAGGTTCCCTCCGGTTTGGAGGAAGAGGGGAGGTTGTTCCCCTGGTCAAGCTGTGTGGCAGCAACTGTTTGCAGACTGAGTCTGCTTGGTTCTAGCGTTCGCTAGTGAAGCCTCACTCCGGTTGGGAGTGAGGGGTGGATGTAGGTCTGAAGGACCGAACCACCTAAAAATCTATTGAGCAGTGGCTTGATTGTCTGGTTTGCTTCCGCTAGATGCTTGAATAGGTGCGCTCAATGTGATTGTATTTGAGTTGAATAGAATTGGTTCCATTCTGTTTCCTTATCTAGCATCCGGTTTTTAAATTTAATCCATTATTCGTAGAAGGATTCATTCACCCCCCCTCTGTATCCGGGCCAAGCACCCTAACATAGACTTGATCAATGAATGAACACATGGACTTCACAGAGTGTATGGACTTGAACAAAGATAGGCCGGTGAACTACAGCAATCACAATCATACTCGTATGCATGGACCTCAAATACCATTTGATGAACATAATGCTTCAAGACTTTTTCAAGAGCAATCACCAATAGAAATGTTCATTTGATTAAACACAACAGCAAGTCATTAATACCATTATCAAAGAATGACTTATGAATATTGACATCATCAAAACCATAGAGACACAACATTAGACCCCCGGACCCGACCTGACAGTTCATTTAAACTAAGTGTATTTTAAAAATGAACGTTTGAGTGCCGAGCTCAAACCTGGCATCCTATTTAGATTCCGTCAGTTCTGACAAGTCACTTTCATCTCTCTGGTCATGTTGGAACGATCGGCACGGTCATCCGATCGGTATTTCAGGTTTTAGACCCCTGGACCCGACCTGGCAGTTCATTTAAACTAAGTGTATTTTGAAAATGAACTTTGACCGCCGAGCTCAAACCGGGCATCCGATTTGGATTCCGTCAGTTCTGACAAGTCACTTTCATCTCCCAGGTCGTGTTGGAATGATCGGCACGGACATCTGATCGGTATTTCAGGTTTTAGACCCCCAGACCCGACCTGGCAGTTCATTTAAACTAAGTGTATTTTGAAAATGAACTTTTGAGCGCCAAGCTCAAACCGGGCATCCGATCTGGATTCCGTCAGTTCTAACAAGTCACTTTCATCTCCCAGGTCGTGTTGGAATGATCGGCACGGCCATTCGACTGGTATTTCAAGTTTTAGACCCCCGGACCCGACCTGGCAGTTCATTTAAACTAAGTGTATTTTAAAAATGAACTTTGAGTGCCGAGCTCAAATCGGGCATCCGATTTGGATTCCGTCAGTTCTGACAAGTCACTTTCATCTCCCAAGTCGTGTTGGAATGATCGGCATGGCCATCCGATCGGTATTTCAAGTTTTAGACCCTCGGACCCGACCTGGCAGTTCATTTAAACTAAGTGTATTTTGAAAATGAACATTTGAGCGCCGAGCTCAAATCGAGCATCCCATTTGGATTTCGTCAGTTCTGACAAGTCACTTTCATCTCCCAAGTCATGTTAGAATGATTGGCACGGCCATCCGACCGGTATTTCAGGTTTTAGACTCCTGGACCCGACCTGGCAGTTCATTTAAACTAAGTGTATTTTGAAAATGAACTTTGACCGCCGAGCTCAAACCGGGCATCCGATTTGGATTCCGTCAGTTCTGACAAGTCACTTTCATCTCCCAGGTCATGTTGGAATGATCGGCATGGCCATCTGATCGGTATTTCAGGTTTTAGACCCCCGGACCCGACCTGGCAGTTCATTTAAACTAAGTGTATTTTGAAAATGAACTTTTGAGCGCCAAGCTCAAACCGGGCATCCGATCTGGATTCCGTCAGTTCTGACAAGTCACTTTCATCTCCCAGGTCGTGTTGGAATGATTGGCATGGCCATCCGACCGGTATTTCATGTTTTAGACCCTCGGACCCGACCGGGCAGTTCATTTAAACTAAGTGTATTTTAAAAATGAACTTTGAGTGTCGAGCTCAAACCGGGCATCCGATTTAGATTCCGTCAGTTCTGACAAGTAACTTTCATCTCCCAGGTCGTGTTGGAATGATCGGCATGGCCATCCGATCAGTATTTCAAGTTTTAGACCCCCGGACCCGACCTGGCAGTTCATTTAAACTAAGTGTATTTTGAAAATGAACGTTTGAGCACCGAGCTCAAATCGGACATCCCATTTGGATTCCGTCAGTTCTGACAAGTCACTTTCATCTCCCAGGTCATGTTGGAATGATCGGCATGGCCATCCGACCGGTATTTTAGGTTTTAGACCCCTGGACCCGACCTGGCAGTTCATTTAAACTAAATGTATTTTGAAAATGAACTTTGACCGCCGAGCTCAAACCGGGCATCCGATTTGGATTCCGTCAGTTTTGACAAGTCACTTTCATCTCCCAAGTCATGTTGGAATGATCGGAACGGCCATCCGATCGGTATTTCAGGTTTTAGACCCCCGGACCCGACCTTGCAGTTCATTTAAACTAAGTATATTTTGAAAAACTCTCTAGGCAGGGCTTTTACATTAAAAAAAAAAAGTGTATTTTGAAAATGAACGTTTAAGCGCCGAGCTCAAATCGAGCATCCGATTTAGATTCCGTCATTTCTGACAAGTCACTTTCATCTCCCAGGTCATGTTGGAATGATCGGCATGGCCATCCGACCGGTATTTCAGGTTTTAGACCCCCGGACCCGACCTGGCAGTTCATTTAAACTGAGTGTATTTTGAAAATGAACGTTTGAGCGTCGAGCTCAAACCGGGCATCCGATTTGGATTCCGTCAGTTTTGACAAGTCACTTTCATCTCCCAGGTCGTGTTAGAATGATCGACACGGCCATCCGACCGGTATTTCAGGTTTTAGATCCCCGGACCCGACTTGGCAGTTCATTTAAACTAAGTGTATTTTGAAAATGAACGTTGAGCGCCGAGCTCAAACCGAGCATCCGATTTGGATTTCGTCAGTTCTGACAAGTCACTTTCATCTCCCAGGTCGTGTTGGAATGATCGGCACGACCATCAGACTGGTATTTCAAGTTTTAGACCCCCGGACCCGACCGGGCAGTTCATTTAAACTAAGTGTATTTTGAAAATGAACGTTGAGCGCCGAGCTCAAACTGGGCTTCCGATTTGGATTCCGTCAGTTCTGACAAGTCACTTTCATCTCCCAGGTCGTGTTGGAATGATCGGCACGGCCATCCGACCGGTATTTCAAGTTTTAGACGCCCGGACCCGACCTGGCAGTTCATTTAAACTAAGTGTATTTTGAAAATGAACTTTGAGCGCCGAGCTCAAACCGGGCATCTGATTTAGATTCCGTCAGTTCTGACAAGTCACTTTCATCTCCCAGGTCGTGTTGGAACGATCGGCATGGCCATCCGACCGGTATTTCAAGTTTTAGACCCCCGGACCCGACCTGGCAGTTCATTTAAACTAAGTGTATTTTGAAAATGAATGTTGAGTGCCGAGCTCAAACCGGGCATCCGATTTGGATTCCGTCAGTTCTGACTCCCAGGTCGTGTTGGAACGATCGGCACGGCCATCCGACCCCCGAACCCCGGATTTTATTAATTCTTCTAAACTAAGTGAGTTTTGAAAACTAGGGAGTTTTAAAATTTTAAATGAACATAATTGAGTAATTCCATCAAAATAAAAACATAGTAAACACTCACCTGTGCGGCCTGTGCTGTGGTGGTGGTGGATCACTGAGGGACCATTCCCCCCTAGGAGAGGAGGCCACTGATTGCCTGTAAAATGATTGCCTGCTGGCTAGAGATCTCCTGTTGGAACTGCTGCTGCTGCCGCTGCAAATCAGAAATCTGCGATCGGACCATGTCCATCATGTCGCTGGCAGAAGCGTTGGGGGCAATGAAAGGTATAGTGAAGGCACTGCTACTGGTTTGGGCAGAGCTAGAACTCGCACACGATGATATCACCGCGCTAGCGTCTAGGCTCTCCCCAAAATCATATAGTCGGCCTTTCTTCGGTACGCCAGCTACTGCCACCCACTCCACCGGATCGAACTCCGACTGCTGCGTGTCTCCCTCCCCGTACTTCTCTGTCACTGCTTTGCTATATGTTTTCTATAAATTGAATAAAATAACTAGTCAATTTCATATGAATTACATGCCGATTTAAATGAACGGTACAAGTTACATATGTAGATAAACTTACCGCTGCTGACTTAACTAGTCAAGTGGCTGACTGGTGGGGGTGTGCTCTGTACAAGTGGGAGGTGGTGGGAGGACACTGGGATCTGTAAGAATAGATCTTCACAAGTAAAACTAAGTGTATTACAGATCTTTGAAATAACATAATTAATTTTCATAAGTGCACAACAGGTGGGAGGCCACTGAGACCTGTAAGAATTAATTTTCATAAGTAAAACAAATATTGAAGAATTTAAATTAAAATATACATACCTGCAGCGGGAGGTGGTGGGGGTGGCGTCTGCACAACAGGTGGGAGGCCACTGAGACCTGCAAGAATTAATTTTCATAAGTAAAACAAATATTGGAAACTTTAAATTAAAATATACATACCTGCAGCGGGAGGTGGTGGGGGTGGCGTCTGCACAACAGGTGGGAGGCCACTGAGACCTGCAAGAATTAATTTTCATGTGGAGTGATACAAATATTGCGAACTTATAATTAAAATATACATACCTGTAGCGGGAGGTGGTGGGGGTGGCGTCTGCACAACAGGTGGGAGGCCACTGAGACCTGCAAGAATTAATTTTCATGTGGAGTGATACAAATATTGCGAACTTATAATTAAAATATACATACCTGCAACGGGAGGTGGTCGGGGTGACATCTGCACAATAGGTGGGAGGCCACTGACACCTGCAAGATTTAATTTTCATAAGTAAAATAAATATTGGAGATTTTAAATTAAAATATACATACCTGCAGCGGAAGGTGGTGGGGATGGCGTCTGCACAAATGGCAACGAGCCGACACTTGAACCTAAAAAAAATTCTTTTAGGCTAGTAAATGATGTAAACATTTATATAGCTAAATTTTTTAATAGATATCTCTGTGCCCGAAGAAGATGCCAAACAGGAGGGAGTAGAGCCCTTGTCACTGCCATGTCTCCTCCCACTCCCAGTACGACCTCCTTGAACTATTTCTTTATTACTAACAAAATAATTAATACATATTAATCCTCAATTGCACAAGACTAAAATCTCTGTTATTATAAATTATGCAAAAAGGTAAGGATATCTCACTAAATTATGAAAATGTGCCTCCCTCATGTTGATGATATATCTAACTCATCATCATCTTCGTCATCCATAGTAGCCTCATCAGATTCAAACTCTTCATCTTCATCTGATTCTTCCTCCCCTCTAACATCAACATTTAGCTCTATCAGATCGACTTCTTCCACTTCATCACGCGTACGTAATGACAGTGGCTCATCAGATTTGTCCAGATTAAACCTAGACGAACCGACAACGCCAACTTCGTCTGATTGATAATATTCAGCACTAGCAACCTCTGAGACATCTCCACTTATAGTTAACTCGTAAGTGGGAAAGAGTTTTGAATTAACCCTACAAACTGTCCACCAATCTCTATTCTTGGATGATGGATAGCTTGAATAGTACACTTGCTGGGCTTGTGCGGCTAAAATGAACGGTTCATAGGTCTTAAGTTTAGACCTATGCTTGATATCGACAATCCCATAATTTGTGTCATGTCGAACAGAACTAGGATCAAACCATTGATACTTAAATATGTATACATGATTGTCTTGTACCAAATACTGAAGTTCTAAGACTTCTTCAAGAATACCATAGTAGTCCAATTCCACTTCATTGTATAAACTTCCCTTCACAGATACGCCGCTATTCATCGTAGACTTACTTCGCCCATAATCCCATGTATGAAATTTGTATCCATTCACAATATATCCTGGATAGGCACGTGTCTGGTTCGAGGGGCCATAACTTATCTGTTGTACTCTTTGATTAGTAATGAGACCTTGTTCAACCTATATTCAAATTAGAGTAGTTAAAATAATAACAATTACCTCAACATACGTAAATACAAACATATATATTCAACGATGACACTAACTCAATTTGTCAGTCATTTGGCAAAAAACTTCTCGCGTTCTTTTTCAATCTCCACGTCCTAGATATTTGGGCATTTTTCAACTAATTCTGAATCAAATTACCTGTAATATAAATGCACTACTACTTTAAATGAACTGCAGAAGAAGGATGAACAACTTATGGACTTGCTGAAAATGTGAGTTAAGAACTTACTCAACATAAGGTTCAATCTCGAGGTAATTCAGAAGAATATATATCTCAGCGGCGTGTAACTCTCTATCTTCGAGCGTGCGAGTCAAGCAACGTACGAACGCACGTCCAGGATGTTTAAATATGGAGAGCCGATCGGACGATTCATCCACTCCCCCATCATCATTACGTGGAGGTCGAGTACGACAAGTTTGAATCTCTGGCTCAAAGTACATAGAACAGAAGTTCAAAATTTCTTCAAGAATGTATGCCTCAGCAATCGAACCCTCCACCTGTGCCTTGTTGCGAACTTTCATTTTTAATTCATGCATGCACCTACAACAACAAGTCAGATGGCAACGATATGTACCGGCCTTGGACGACTTGTAAGTTAACAAAAATTGTCACATACCTCTCAAATGGATACATCCATCAAAATTGTACTGGCCCTCCGACGATAGCCTCATATGGCAAATGAACGACCAGGTGCTCCATCAAATCAAAGAATGCCGGAGGAAATATCTTCTCTAGCTTGCAAACGGTTGTGATAACTTTTTCTTCGATAGTTTGTACATCCCGAAGTGTGAGTTCTGATGTACATAAAATCTTGAAAAATTGACTCATCTCAGCTAGTGCTCCCCATATCTGCTTTGGCAACAAATCACGAAATGCAATGGGCAGTAGCCTCTCCATGAACACATGACAGTTGTGACTTTTCATACCATATATTTTCCCCTCATTAACATTCACACAACGGGCTATGTTGGATGCATATTCATCTGGGAATCTCAACTGTTTCAACCACAGGCACACTTCCTTGATCTGTGTATCATGAAGCACGTAAGTTGCTTTAGGCTGCACAGTTTTGCCATTTATGTTCTGTAGTTCCAGTTCTGGACATTTACAAAGCATCTTTAAATCCATATGTGCTTTGGCGTTGTCCTTTATTTTCCCTTTAACATTCATGATCGTATTGAACATATTATCAAAAAAATTCTTCTCGGTATGCATGACATCCAGATTGTGTCGTACAAGAAGAGTTGACCAATAAGGCAATTCTCAAAAAATACTTTTCTTGTTCCAGTTGTTATCCTTTCCAAAACTAGGGAGTTATCGTGTGCTACCAGACAATTGTACTACATCTGGTAAATTGTGCACCCATGACACCATATGTAGACCCGACACCCGTTGCAAGTCAGCTTCATCCATTTCAACAGTATTTTTTTTAAACGAGTCTTTTTGCCTTCGAAAAGGATGGTCACTTGGTAGCAACCACCAATGGCAATCAAACCAGCATGCTTTCCCACCATGTTTCAATACAAATGATTTGGTATCTTCCATACAGTAAGGACATGCTAACCTCCTATGTGTGCTCCAACCAGATAGCATTCCATATGCAGGGAAGTCACTTATTGTCCAGATCAGTGCAGCCTTCATAATAAAATTGTGCTTCCTATATTGCATCATAAGTAACAACTCCATCAGTCCATAAAAATTTGAGCTCATCAATCAACGGCCTGAGATATATGTCCAAATTTTTTTCGGGACTTTTTGAACCAGGAATTACTAAGGACAAAAATAGATTTTCTCGCTTCATGCACATGTGCGGCGGAAGGTTGTACGGTGTCATGAACACTGGCCAACAAGAATAAGATATCACTGAACCACCGAATGGATTAAAACCATCTGTGCATAAACCCAATCGAACATTACGTGACTCCCTTAAAAAGGCAAGATGAGTACGACTAAAGTGAGTCCAAGCTTCACCATCGGCAGGATGACTGATTATATCATCGGCACGACGTACTCTTTCGGTGTGCCATATCATATGTCGAGTCGTCTTTAAGGACATATATAGCCGCTGCAGTCTAGGCACAAGAGGGAAGTATCGCAACGCCTTGTAAGGTACATCTTTTGCCTTTGAATTGACCCCCCCCCCCTTATGTTTGAATCTGTCATGGCCACAAATGGAACATGATATCTTATCTGCATCATCTTTGTAATATAACATACAATGATTCGGACATGCATCTATTTTTACATATCCAAGTCCTAAGTCATTGACCATCTTTTTTGTACGGTAAAAAGTTTCTGGCAACTTATCATCTCGAGGCAACATACTCTTGATCAAGAGGAGGAGAAGGTCAAAACAAGTCTCACTGATGTGAAATTCAGATTTCAAGTTCAACAACTGTGACACTGCAGACAATCGAGTGTGCTTTTCACAACCATCCCACAGCGGCTCATCAGCATCCCTAAGTAGTTCATAAAATCTTCCGGCTGTCTTATTCGACGTTTCCTCATGAACATTAAAACTAGGACCAGCAGCATCTACAACCATATCCACGTACCCACTTGTGCCTGTAATATTATCGGGCTCATATCTCAAGAATTGCTCACCATGACACGTCCAATTCGTATAACCATCCACGAACCCTTTCGTGTACAAATGATGTTGCACATCCCATGTTGAACACCACCTCAAGTTTCTACAACTTGAACAAGGGCATCGAATGTGACCATCGCGATCTATTGCTGCATTTGGATTCCCCAATGTAAATTGAATGAAACTCTCAACCCCATGCTTAAAGTCATCTGACACCACCCGGTCAACTATTCTACGATACATCCATGAATGATCTGTCGACATTTTACCTGCACCCAATAAATGACAATACACATCCTAACTTTCAAATCATTACTCATGATATTACACCTGACCCTTTCCTCACATCGTTCATCATAGACCATTTGCAGTTGGAAGAGGAATATTAATTAGATTATCACTTTTTAACCCATCCATGAAGGTTTGATCGCACAATCACTTACTATATGTGCTGCACGATTTGCTGAAAATTTCGACATCATCTCCCCACACTTCTCCGATATACCAAAAATATTTATTGATTTTGAAATTTTCTTAAACACTTACAAGAAAGTGGTTAAGAAAACACTCAAAATCAATAATGGTATATCAGAGATGAGTGAGGAGACGTAACCGAAATTCTCAACAAATCATACAAACACATATAGTAAATGACTGCCTAAATGCGATCAAACATTCACAGACTGTCCAAACGGGATAATTCAAGACTTTGAGGTAGATATATACATTCTCATAAACAAATGAGAACATACACATCAATCCTAAAGTCTTGAACGGGAAGGCACATTGACACGGTTTTAACACGCTCTCCTGAGGTGCGTGTAATCTTAGGTCGCACCTACGCATCTCAACTCACAGGGAATACCCCATGCATTTATATAACATAAAATTAAATAACAACACAATTATCATTATGCACATATCAAATTAAATAACACCCAAATTACAAAATTTTTCAAATGAAGAACATCGAAGCTAAACAATCTACATTTTTGAGTCAAATTAACATCAAATTTCTATTAAAATCAGATTTAAAAATATATTTACATGCAATTAAAATCCACAAAGTTTTAAATCACAAAACAAATTTTTTGGGTATTTACCTATTGCTATAGAGAATTCTGATTTCTTTGTATTTATCCACATCTTTATATATATGTACTATTTAAGATATGTGGTCATTCCATTTCTCTCTATCTTCTTATCATCATAAGACAATGTTCAAATGGGATCACTTTCAGCCTCAGTGGAGCATCTATGGCCTCAAGAATGTATCCCTCGGTGGCAGGGGAGCATATGTTGTCTAGGTTCTAGCGGTCTGTGCACTGCTGTCTCTGGAGGGCATCCATTGCCTCTGGAGAGCATCACTAGTGTAAGAGGAGCATGCATTGCTGGTTCAAGGCATTTCAATGTCACTCGGAGCCGGTCGACCGACATACTGGTTGTACCGACCTGGTTCTTTGGGCAATGCATGACCTGACTGATGGTGGGGGAGCATCTACAGTTACTGGAGGGCATACTTGGTCTCAGGAGAGCATCATTGGAGACAGGCGAGCATGCACGTCTAATGTACCCCGGAAGAGGATTTATGTTTAGTCAGGGGCATTGTTGTCCTTAATCTTCTGACTAATGACGCCCAAATCTCCTAGTATAAAAGGGTGAACTCTCTCTTTGTATTGTAATGGAGCCGTCTGATTATTAGTGGATTACTGCTGTGGCCGTGGATGTAGGAAGGCATCTTGCCTCCGAACCACGTAAAAAATCCCTGTGTGTTCTTGTTATTGATCTTTTCTTTCTCCTTTCTTATTCTTCCTCTGCTGGTTGTCCATCTCTGAAGGTATTGCGTTTCCTAACAAGGGTGCAGCTAAAATTGGAAGGCTGGCAGTCAAAATTTCTATCTCAAGCTGGTAGAGCCGTATTGATTGATTCAGCCCTATATAGTATGCCAGTTTTCCTTGCCTAAGTCACTTTTATCCCAAAGAAGGTGATCAGTTTCGTTGACCGGCTATGTGCAATTTTTTTTTGATATGGAGAGAAAGGCACCAAATGCAGGCATTGGGTAGCATGGTCAGATATCTAGAGACCTAAGTTAAAGGGAGGTCTAGGAATCAGAGATCTGCAGTGGGTTCAGACTTCTTTGACAATCAAAACCCTTTGGAACATTGTTCATGGGTCTTCTCTCTGGTCCATGTATGCTAGGCGCAGATTCATCAAGGCCCATCTAGCCAACTGTGTAAGACCATTCCCAGTTGGAATGCCTTCGACTGTCTTTAGACAGGCCAAAGATATTATTATCTCTAACAGCAGATGGATAGGAGGGAATGGGGCTAATATAGACTTCCTGTGTGACAATTAGACAGGGTGTGGTCCAGCCATTAATGCTGCAATGGCTAATGAAAGGATTGAGCTCAATAGCCTCCCCTTGGCTTCTGTTTGAGAGGTTCTATGCAACACCCAACATGCTGCACGTGGATATCTCAATAGTGACTTCCACCTTTCTAATATTCAACTAAGCAATGAGGCTGACTACTGTGTCTGGACAGGTACCGTAAAGGGTTCCTTTTCGGTTAAATCAGCTTGCAACATAATACGGACTAAAGGAATTTCAAGGCCTGCCTGGCGAAGCACTGGCACTCAGCAATAGCACCGAGGGCAACTCTTTTTGTCTGGAAGCTTATCCATCGGGCAGTACCAGTGGATAGCAGGGTGGCAGATTGTGGTATTCCCATTGTCTCCAAATACAGCTGTTGCTCCTCTTCTGCCCAGGAAGACCTCAACCACTTATTCATCTCTGATGAATTGGCCTCTAAACTGTGGGGCTGGGTGCAGCCCTTGGTAAGAAACAAGGTCTATTTAAGTAATCAGATTTTCATTAGGTGTTGGAACCTACTAACCTTTACCAATCTACTCTCAGCATTCAGTTTTGTGGGGATGTATGCTGTAATTCTGATGATGTGGGAAATTTGGAAACAAAGGTGTGCTACCAGATTTTAGGGTATGGCTCTTAAAATTGATTCAATAAAGAGGAGAGTTTCCTCCTCAATAGCCCTGGCTCTGGACAAGCTTTGCTTCCGCAAGCCCTTATCCCCAGCTCAATCCAGCTGCCTTGCTTCTTTTCACCTATTCCCTCGGGTCAATTTAAAGCAGCCATTTCTGGTCTTCTGTAGATTGGCACCTCAGAAGTTCACATTGCATGTTGATGGGGCCTCCAAGGGTAATCCTAGTAGGTGTGGTGGTGGAGGTTGTGTAAGAGACTCAAATGGTAAATGGATGGTTGGCTTTGCTTTCCACTATGGCATTGGGAATATTCTTGTGGCAGAGGCAAGGGCTCTATATGACTACTTTAATAGCTAAGCTAGGTGATCTATGTTTGGCAGCTGTATATTCAGATTGTGCCCTTCTTGTGGAGGCTGTAAGGAAAGGAGCTCCTCCTAGCTGGATGGTTCTCCCATGGTGGAGGAAGATTTTAGATCTTATCCATGAAAGTGGCTGCTTGATATTGCATACTTATAGAGAGGGCAACCATGTTGCAGATTCCCTTGCGTCCTATGCATGCAATACTCCAGAAAATCAAGTTTTCATTCAAGTAGGAGACCTCCCTCGGTTGACAAAGGGTGCATTAAGATTGGATAGAGCTGGGCTGCCAGCCATCCGAGTAGTTTAGCTTTTTGATTGTACTTCATAGCTTTATATTTTGCTATATTTTGAGTCTCTTTGTCCTAACAAGACATCCTAACAATAAATCTGAGTAAGATTACATAAATTAAAATAAAATGAAACAACATATAAATATGAAATTAAATTTTTACTTACTATTTATTTGAAAAAACTTATCTGATTCTTTCGTTCCCTTTCCCTCGGTCGATTATCCTACGATGAATACAACAATATATTAAATAAAATAAAAAATAATTATTATATGTACATGTGTGAGACGGGTGTGTGCGTGTGCCCATGAGGGGGGGGGGCAACGGAAACCCTGTGGCCAACGGTAGAGGGAGAGGGGGGCCTGCGGCCAACGGTAGAGGGAGAGGGAGAGGGGGGCTGAGGTGTGTGCGTGTGTTTGTGTCTGTGTGTGCGTGTGTGTGTGTGTCTGCGAAGGGGAGGGGGGCCACGGACAGGGGAAGAGAGGGCGGTGGAGGGGGTGGGGGAGGGCGGCCAGAGGGAGTGAGGGAGCGGGAGAGGGGAGAGGGAGGAGTGAGGGAGCGAGACAGGGGAGAGGGAGAGGGATTGAGTGAGGGAGGGGAACAGGATCGGGAGAGGGAGAGGGAGACCACTTACCGGCGACGATGACGGCGATGATGGGAGGAGGCTGGCGGCGACGGCGACCGTGAGAAGAGGATGATGGCGGCAACAGCGACGACGACCGTGAGAGGGAGGGAGGTTGGCGAATGGCGGCGACGGCGAGGACGGCGGGGCCTCCGGCGACGACGAGGACGGGGGCTCCGGCGGCGACGGCGGCTCCAGCGGCGACGGCAGCTCCGGCGGCGACGGTGGCAAGCAGAGGAGAAAGAGAGAGTGAGAGGGAGAGTGGGGGGGTGGAAATGGGGGCGGGTGGAAGGGGTGGGAGGAAGAGGTCGATGGTGGCGGGGAATGAAATTTTGAGACGAAAATACGGACGGAACTTAGTTTCGTCTGAAATTTCAGACGGATTCATTTCCGTCTGAATATCCGTCCCAAATTTGCGACGTATAATAAAGACGGAATATATTCCGTCTATACTTATAGTTGGATCTTCAGAGAGAGTATAGTATGTCCTTAATAGAGATGGAATTTGTGATGGAAGCTAATCTGTCACAAATACAGACGGATTTTAAAACGGAAAATATCCGTCTGAAATATCCGTCTGTATTCCCACTTTTTCTAGTAGTGATTAAACTTTTACTGCTGTACCGGGAGTCACGGGTCTTGGCCGGGACGTCTTCCCCACGTCCCGAGCGTGGAGGTACACGCGCCTCCCTCCTTGTCTTATTTGCTTGTTCCGTATAGACTCTTAAGCCGCTGCATGTGAGTAGTTTATTTCCTAACTAGTTCAATTTAGTCACCGCTGTGAGTTGTGAGTGCGAGACCCGTCCCGTGACTTATTCCGAACACGAGAGTGAGCTGACCACCCGAGACTCAATGCCGGTTTCTCAACCGTGCAGTCCTACACGTTTCCCTCGCTGGGGACGATCGTGAGCGAGTACTTCTTATTTGGGACACGCTTGCATCTTTAGGAACCACGTTAGGTGCTGAGCCACTCGTATTGTCGCTGGTCGCGTCGTCTTTGGGTCGCGTCGTGACCTAGAGTCCAAGGTTCACAACAAGTCTGAGTCGAGTCTCATTATCGTTACGTATCAACATATACCTCCAAAGTGGCTTTAACCGCACAAATTAACATGTACATATGTCCAAACAATCCATATATGAAATCTACCTAAGAAATCTGTTTTACAATAATCTCCTGGAGTGGAATCTATATGGATAAATATTTGACTTTTATTTGAAGGGAAAATATTTGACTGGAAATAAAAGGATTTATATATGACAGCAAATGCCACTATATATCCGATGGGGCGTGTTTTAACTAAAGAAATTTATAAGATATTTTTTTGTTTAAATAGGACTTCGGGGAATGTATGCAAAAGAATAAAATGAAGTCATGTGTGATGTACCATTATAACACTTACTGCAGTTTAAGTGGGACAAAAGGAAAATAAACTGGCTTTAATGAAGAGAAATATTTCAATGCATCTTAAATTCTTGAGAAATGTAAATTTTTGTTAACGTAATAGTTGTAAAATTAACATTTTAATACATCCATTTTTGAATATATATGGATTTTAATTAAACATAATGAGAATAAGAATCTAGATCATTAAATTTTATATATATTTGTGCCATATGTTTCCCTAGCAATGATTAACTTCCAACTATTCTAATCTTTGGGAAATTCTGCGTATTAACGAACTTCTTTTTCATGGTTGATGGAGTTTAGATATGCTCTAATTACAATCAAGAAGGGAAAGAGGTGGGATTGTTAATATGTTAAAGGACAGAGCCACCCATTGATTAATTTTTAGAGATTTATCTGGTCAAGGTTTGACAAATCGATAGGGTACGTACCGAATTGTACCAGTCAGTGATCGATACGATCGGTCCGTAACGCGTAACAAGTACGCTACTCATATTATTTTAAATATTAAATATTTTATTTTATATCAATATTATTTAATAAGTAATTTAGTTGGAGGTATTTTAATTTTACGTGATGACTTCGATTTGAAACGTGCATCATGAATATTTTGTGTTTTTTTTATTTTTACATGAAATTTATTGAAAAAAATGAAATCGGTCAAATTCAAACTCAATACCTCATACATAAATAGCACATATCTTAACCAACTAAGTTAATAAATTATATGAATAATTTTAGTTATAATATATACATTAAAACAATTGAATCTATATTGTAGCGGAAGAAAAATGGTTCCTAAGACACGTACCACCTTCTCTATTTATTTGTTGGGGGAAATCGTCTCGCGCCCGTGGATGCATGCACACACCAAGAAACCAGAAGGGCGTCAGAAGGAGTCCCGGGTGTTACCCCAGGGGACAACTCTCTGATACTTAAGTCAGCAAGGGATTTAATGAACGATAGAGAGGAGCAGAGTGAGAGAGAAGTAGGGGCCGTAGTAGTTATTCCAGGAGGCGTGTAGGTCCTCCGTACGCGTGCTCGCCGGTCCCAGTGGCCTCTCCGAGAGTGCTCGCTGGGTGGTAAGGCCGCTCAGGAGGAAGAAGCTCTCTAGATGTAGATGACCCTCTCGTTGTCGTTGCTAGTCGGGGCTGCTCTCTTCTCAGTAAGAAGCTCTGGGGCAGGAGTATCCTCTTGCGTAGTAGCGTGGAGTCTAGTAGAATCTACCGTGCCCCTCTCTCTCGTCGGTGTCCCTTTTATATGGGTTGTCCTGGAGCGAGGGCCTCATCCCTTGATAGGGAAGGGCCGGTTTAGTTGGAGTAACGTTCCCCGCTATGTTGGCGGGAGTTTCCCGTTAGGGGGCGATAGCCCCGGCGTCGGCCGGTCCCTGGGCAAGTCTTACGGCATTCATAGGGCGTGCTCGCCCGTTATGGGGTCAAGGCTGACGTCGCCGGGGGCAACGGTCGGTCGTCGGAGTGTCCTCCGACGAGAACCACGCTTGGGCCGGCCTTATCGGCGTCGTGGAATCCGATGCTCTGTTGGGCCGGCCTCTTCCTTATTGGGCTGAGCATGTGTGCTCTCCCCTTGTCTGGACTTGGCGCGTCAGAACCTTAATGGGCCGCGCGTACGTGGGCCGCATCTGGGCTAAACCAGATTTACCCTCCTCACTTCTCCCCTACTCTTAGTTGCCTAGCACTCGCAGGGAACTGAGAGTAGCCCAAGAGAGGGTTCTTCTGGAGGGTGTGATCCGACGACGATCTCCTCGTACGGCGGGAGTTTGTAGCTTCGGGAGCCTGCTTGGCGCGCAAGGAGCCTCTGGGGGTGGCAGAGGCCACGCTGGTAATGATGACTCCGAGTCTTGTCTTGTTCTGGGGATGTGGGCTCAGAACGGTCACCTGGCCTCGACAGTCGTACCGCCGTAGTAGCCGACGTCCTTTCACCTAACCGTCAGGGGCGCAACCGTCGAACTTGTCGTGGGCAGTTTATAAGAAGTGTCGAGGGATTCCCGCAAACCAGACCCACGTCTCGCTGGTCGCCGCACTCCATCGTAGGCGTCTTCCTCCCCTTTTGCCCGGTGAGGATCTGTCTCCCCTATTCTTCTTTCTTCCCATAGCGGTGCGTCCACGTAGAAGAATCCTTACTGTCGAGTCTTCCTCCTCGGAGGATATGCCCCAAGGCCGGGGTGGAGTGCCGAGCACCTCGAGTGCGGGCAGTAGTCGACCCGATTCCCAGCCTTTGGTAGCGCATAGGGTATTTCACGGTCTGCTGGAGACCTTCCAGATCCCCCCTGAGTATGACATCGTCTTTCCTGCTGTGGGAGACGACATAATGAGTCATCCCCCTGGCGGGATAATGATCCCAGTAGATTCCTTCCATGCGGGTCTCCGTATTCTTGTCCACCCTTTCATCACGGACGTCCTCAACCATTACGGGCGGAACCCTGGGGGATTATCCCCCAATTCGTACAGTATTCTCTGCGGGTTCATCTACGCGTGCCGCAGAGCATCGGTGGCGCCGAGCATCGATCTGTTCTGGCAGTTCTTCCACCTTCAGAGTTGTCCGTCCGACACTTTCTTCGCCTACTTCAAGGCCCGCGCCAACGATCACTTTATCTCTGTCTCTCGTACCGCGTCTAACCGCAAGGGGTGGACGGAGTGGTACATATACTTGATGAAGTCGAAGGACTGGGGGAGGGTCTCCGACGGCTGGATGCGGAGTGGCTACCCTCGCCCTTGGCGCGACTCGAAGCCCTCTCTGAATGTTGAGGGTCGCCGGAACATGAGGGCGGTTTCCCGGTGCCCCCTCGTTGATGCAGATCACGTTCTGACCCCGGCGCTGCTTCGAGAGCTGGGGTTATGTCCCCCGCTGCCGTAGGGTACTGGCCGTGCTTCCCCGTAGGGTTGTGGTGGTAGTGGCTGATGCTTGACCAACCTCTTCTCTGTTGCCAGGGGCGGTTGAAGCACGAGGTTGGACTCTTGAGATCGTCCGACTGTCGAGGCTTGTTCCTTGGTCTGTGGACCACGTCGCTCCAGGAACTGGCCGGGTGTCGGTCACCGCCTCCCCAGTCCAGGTTGCTTTCGCTCCGGGGAGGTTGCAGTACCCGGCCCCGATCGGCATCCCCTTGGCGCGCTCGCCCGAGGCTTCGGTGGCTAGTGGAGGGCCCAGTCTTCGGTGGAGCTCCCCCGAAGCCACTCTCAGCGTGCCCGGTGAAGAGTCTGTCATGGCTGGCGGTGGTCAGGCTTACTCGACCGAGGATGAGTTGGCGGAGATGGTCACCCTCCGCCGGTCGAGGAAGAGGGGGAGGGACTCGACTCCGGGCCGGAGCCGGGCTCCTCCTCCGTCCGGGGCTCCTCCCCCCAGTGTTCGCCTGCCGTCGTCATCGGTGGTGCCGGCGGCTGCCACTTCGGCATCCGTCTCCGGAGGACGGGGGCATGAAAGGGGCAAGGCCCCTACTGCTGCTGAGGCTGATCCTCCTCCTCCGCATAGGGTCCTTGCGGGCAGTCAGCGCTCGCGACCCGAGGACTCGCCGGCGGGGGCGCCTGGTGTCCCAGGCATCATCGACCTCATGGTGCGGAGTGCTCGCTGGCACGAGCACGTCGGGGAGCTGGGTCCCGGTATCATGGATGAGTTGACGGCCATCGCCGCGAAGAGCGTGTGCCTGGGGGTCAGTGCTTTCGGTCTGTGGAGGCACTGCTTCCTTGACGTTCTCCACGAGTTGTTGGTCAGCCAGGCCCTTCATGCGGGGGCCGAGGGCCGCTGGCAGGAGTCTGAGGCTGTGAATGCAGGGCTCCGGGAGCGATTGTCCCAGCTGGAGCTGGCGTTGTCCAGGATGGAGCGCGACCGGGACGCCTTCCGGGCGCGGGCTGACGCTGCCGGTGAGCGTGCGGCCAAGCTAGAGGCGGAGGCTCGGGCCATGAGAGCTCGCGGCCAGGAGATCGAGGCGGAGCTCGATAAGCTACGAGCTTCTCTGTCCTTGGCTGGCGAGGAGGCTGTAGAAGCCTTCCGCTCCTCTGCTGCTTATCGGGCCAAATTGACGGAGGCAGCCTTTGAGTACTATGGGCCGGCCCGTGACCGCGACTTTCGTGAGGGTTGGGGTGCTGCTGTGAAGGCCACAGCGGAGCACCTTGACCTCGAGGCTCTGGTCCTGCCTCCTCCTTCCAACCCGTATGGCTCAGAGGCCGATGACGAGGAAGAGGGGTCGGACCCCGTGGAGGAGGGCGCTGAGCGACCTGTGCCGAGTGTGGGCGGACCCACGGAGGCTGCCGTGGAAGAAGTGAGCGACGAGCCACCTCCTGCTGATGATGCGCGTGCGCCTGTTGAACCTAGGGCACGCGATGATGTAACCGGGGCAGATCCTTGAAAGGATGCCCCTAGCTGTCTTTCCATTTTCCCCGTACTTACCGAGGCGGTAGCCTCTTTTTGTAATTTCTCTTTTTTAGGAATGAAAGGCTTTCCTTCTTCTCCTTGCAAATCTTCAAGATTTCTTCCGTTTATTTCCTCCCTCTGAGCCGTCACAAGATCCTCTAGGGATACGAAACGGCATCCTTAATGAGGGCTTCTGAAGGAGCGAGACTTTCGGGATTCGTCGCTTCGACTTCCACGGATTTGATCGAGGCGGTAGGAGTCCTCACACTTCCGGGGACTTAGTTTCTCACTATAAATAGTACCCTTCCGCAGCGTTCTAGCGGTCGTCTTGTGCCGACGAATCATAGTAGGTAGGCTCCACCGAGAATGTCCTCAGGAGAGTCTGGTACTTCGTCGGATGATGAATCTCTGTCGACTTGCCGCCAACCTCTGGTACTCCGGAGGAACCCTGCGCCAGCACCCTGGTGGCCGTGGACTGAGCCTGGAGAGGGTGGCCCGGCCTCTGAGCAGTATAGGCTTGGGTACCTGGACGGCTGGCGGGAGGCCCTGGAGAAGGTTAACCGCTTGTTCGTTGGCAGGGGAGTCCTGCTTCTTGAGTCGGATAGGATCCGTCCTTGACGGGACGAGAAGAGTTAGGGTAGAGCCGTCTTTCTGACTTCCGCTATCTCCTTCTTGCTCGTCTTCGCGGTGCATGACCGTTATTTACTCCTTGCAGGTGCTTGGTGAGATGCTCCTTATTTTTGGAACATCTTCCTACTTTCTAGTAGGAAGGATCGTAAGGAAGGGTGGAATATGTTTTCCATTCTTCCACTCAGTGGGTCTGGCTGTGCCGCATGGACGACGACAGTGGGCTCCTCACTTTGAAGGCATGGCAAGTTCACCGGGGTGGCCTTCCTAATGCGTTGGCCTCGTGGTACTGTTGTCGCCCGTTGGCTTGCGTCGGTCTGCTGGTTCCCTGTAACGGGTGGACCTCGTTGGCCTTCTTCCGAGCGTGGGAGGCCGGATCTACTGGCCAGGTCTTCCTCCTGCGGGCCTTCTACGAGTGAAGCCCTTTGTTGGGCTGGGGGCTTTGTCCCTCTTCTCTGGCATAGGAGGCTTCTCCGTGGGTACCCTTCCACAGAACAAAAATTGGGCACCTATGCTTGCTTGAAGCTTTAGCATGATTGTCGATAGAGGATGGTGCCTGGGAAGCTGTAACGACCCGAGAATCCGATTACCGGGAGGACCCGATAACCCGAGACTCGCACCGCCACCCACGAACCCGAAGACTCGGAAGGGTTAAAAGGATGGTGTGGAAACTACACAAGTATCACAAATAATTGTAGAAATTAAACAGCTATGATATTAAGTAGGAAATAAATTAACATTTTACATGGTCCACAATAGAAATTAACAAAAATAACAATAGTCCACGACTAGTACAGTGACAAGGAAGAAAAGTACAGCTACACGGGACATACCCCGGCTCTGACCTCTGGCACTACCTCTGGGCACCCGCACCACGCTACACCCCAGACGCGCTCCCCCGGGGCGGTGCCTCACCTGAACACGGTGAAAACACGTAGGGAATGAGTCTCGGAACAAGACTCAGTAGGGATCACTCGAACCCTACCTCGTAAAACGAGAAACCACTACACTAGCGGTAGGAGAGTACCTAGAAAAAGAAAGCCCTGTACTCTACAGAACAAAGGTCCCATGGCACGTAAACCGACACCCGTGCCATGGTAAGAAGACCGAAGCTCAACGGCCAACCCGACAAAACCCGAAGGTCAGAAACACACGACTGACAGACTGCCACTCCGTACTCGACAGGAGTACCACCCACTAGAAGCACAGCCGGTAGCATCCCCTGACGTCTTACGCCGCGCCGCAGGTGAACCGCCTGGCGTGGTAGCTCCTACCAGAGGCGCGAACACCGTACAAGTAACCACAACAAGTGACTAGCTGGGGTCACGCCCGTCGACGTGCGTCCACTGTCCCCAACCACGTGTGCACACACAGACCACGCGTCCTAGGTCTGGCCCTCTGACCGGTTTTCCCCTGGCACTGGACTCTGATGTGACGAGGGGCCCGACGGTAACGAGTCTAAAACCATCCTCAGGGTAAGCCCGTACACCACTCCCTGGTGCGATCAGCACACGCGTACTGATATGCTACGACTAGTGGAGGGTCACAAAGGAGTAGACTCTCGAGTCAACGAAAAACAACATCCGAATCCGACAACGTACAGGAACCGCGTCCCCGCACCAGTCCCGTCTCACGGTGACCCAAGTCGGATAAGAAAACGGGGCTGCAACCCTCTCGGGTCAGCCAAGAACCTGACGGTCCACCCTAGGGCCGTCACAACGCTGTGATGGTCTGGACGAGACCGTCACACTCAACTGGCGGTCCAGCGCGGGCCGTCACATGGCCAAGGGAGCGCGAGGAGTAACGCGCTTGGTCCAGCGCGTTACACGAATGTAACGCGCCTGGCCCAGTGCGTTACACGAGAACGACGCGCCTGCCCTGGCGCGCTACATGCGCCCAGAAGCAATGCGCCTACCCCTGCGCGTTACACGAAGTAACGCGCCTGGCTCGACGCGTTACACAGAAGCGACGCGCCTGCCCTGGCGCGTTACACGCGCCCCTCATACCTGGTATAGCCCAGGAAGTAACGCGCTTGACCCAGCGCGTTACACGGATGTAACGCGCTCGCCAAGGCGCGTTACTCGCGCAGACCCCCAACGGTCAAAAACCAACGGTCGGATAGCCCCTGACGGCCCAGCCCAGGCGCGTCACAAGCAAACGGAGGTCAGTCGTGGGACCGTCTCTGTCCCTGACCCCCCTAGGGCTAAACAAAGGGCATGTAACGGCCCAGCCTAGGCGCGTTACAACATGTGACGGTCCCTGGAAGGACCGTCACACTCACCTGATGGCGAAAACGGCGGGAATGCCCAAAAACTCCAACCACGTCCCCATACCTCCACAGGAGAGGGGGAAAACAAAGGGGAAGACCCCTGGGGACCCCTAGCATGCATCTAAGCCATCCAAATGCGAAATCGCTGGCTAAAACCATAGATCGGGCGAGCTCTCCCCAAATTATGGGAAACCCCAAACCCGCTCAATCAAGCCCCTCTCGGCCTCCCCGCGGCCTACAAACCACGGAAATGAATGGCAAGAGGCTAAGGAACGTCACCCTACCTCAATGGAGCGAATGCTCCGCCGGATCGTTTGTGAATCGTGAAAAACACCTTAGAAAACCCTCGTCGTTCAAGCTTCCCGCGAGCACCGCACGCCCCCACGATCGCCTCGCCGCTGCCCACGTCACCGCGCCGTCGCCCCGCCGCCGTCTGCAGCCGGAGAGGGGTCCGCCGCGGTCAACTGGGAGGAAGAGAGGGAGAGGGAGAGGGTTACGGTGGAGGAGGAAGGAGGAGGAAGAAGAAGAAGAAGAAGAGGGTGGGGGAGAGAGAGAAAATAGGGGGGGTTTATAGAAAATCTGGAAATTCTAAAAAATTCTGAAAAATCGAAAATTACACCCCCGTGATCCTCGGAACGCACCGATCGCAACGGTACCACTCGTGCCCAGGTGAACGGCCCGGTTCACCCGCAGCGAGCTTCCGAAGTAAAAGCCGAAACACACACCGAAAATCGAAAAACACACACGGAAAAGTCGCGGAACACCTCTGGGCCTCCGAAACAACTCCGGATCGCGCCGATCCGAACACGAAAGATGTCCAAAATGAAATTTCAGACACAATAGAGCCGGACACTCCAAAAACCAAATCCGGGACCCACGAAGAAAGGATCCGAAAGGTCTGGGATATTACAGCCCTCCCCCCTTAAGGAATTTCGTCCTCAAAATTGAGAACAACCAAAGGGGATAGAAGAGGAAGACTCACTCAAACAGATATGGGAACTGCTGACGCATCTCATCATCACGTTCCCACGAAGCCTCACCACCAGAGTGTCGTTGCCACATGACCTTTACCAAGGGAATAACCTTGTTCCGCAGGCGCTGCTCTCGCCTATCCTCCACGCGGATCGGAAACTCTGGGAGAGAAAGATCTGGAGTCACCTCATGCCAAACGAAAAACTCGAGCACATGAGAGTCATCGGGCATATACTTCCGCAACATCGAGACGTGGAACACGTCATGCACCGACGCCAACTCAGGAGGTAACTGCAACCGGTAAGCAACCTCACCGATGCGCTCTACAATCACGAAAGGACCAATATAGCGGGGACTCAGCTTCCCACGCCGTCCAAAACGCATCACCCCCTTCATCGGAGAAACTCTCAAGAACACATGATCGCCCACGGTGAACTCGAGAGGCCACCTCCTACGGTCAGCATAGCTCTTCTGCCAACTCTGGGCCGCCAACATGTTCTGACGAACCAGGTGCACAACATCCACACATTGCTGCACCAATTCCGGTCCCGTCAAAACACACTCACCCAAATCAAACCAATCAAGTGGAGTCCGACAAGGACGCCCATACAATGCCTCATAAGGAGCCATGCCGATGCTCGAATGATAGCTGTTGTTATAGGCAAACTCCACCAACGGTAGGTGATGAATCTAACTCCCCTGCCACTCCAGACAGCAGGATCTCAGCATGTCCTTTAAAGTCTGAATGGTCCTCTCAGACTGACCATCTGACTGGGGATGATACGCCGAGCTAAATGCCAACTCCGTGCCAAGAGCTCGCTGGAAACTCCTCCAGAATCTAGAAGTGAAGCGCGGATCCCGATCCGACACGATCGAAATGGGAACCCCATGCAACGGCACGATCCGCTCCACATAAAGACGAGCCAACTTAGACACGCTCCAGCTGACTTTGACCGGTAACAACCGCGTCACCTTCGTCAGCCGATCCACTAGCAACCAAATACTGTCCTGCCCACTCGGGGTCCTCGACAATCCCACTACGAAATCCGTGGTCACATGATCCCACTTCCAAGCAGGAATATCCAAGGGCTGGAGAGTACCTCCTGGTCACTGATGCTCCGCCTTCACCTGCTGACAGATCAGGCACCTGGCCACAAACTCTGAGACATCTCTCTTCATGCCAGGCCACATGAACTGCCTCCGCAAGTTCCGATACATCTTCGTCGCACCCGGGTGCACAGTGTACCTGCTCCCATGAGCCTCGCGTAACACCTCACGATGAACCTGCTCCTCCGCTGGGACGTACAACCTGCCGCGAAACATAGCAGCGCTATCCTCACCCAGCTCCACATCAGCCACAGCTAGAATCCGGGACAACTCAGGATTTATATGCTGAGCCTCTGTCACCTGACGACGGATAGCAGGAGTGACAGTCAGACTCGCAAGCACTGCCTCCTGGGGAATCTTGAGCCTGAAAGATACCTTGGGCACTTGTTCCCAGAGCCTCCACTTCCTCAACATCAAGGTACTGACCGCCACCTTCCGACTCAAGGCATCAGCAACGACATTCATCCTGCCCGGCTGATAAGACAGGGTGAAGTCATAATCCTTCGTGAACTCCATCCAACGCCTTTGCCTGAGGTTCAGATCTCTCTGCGAGAACACATACCTCAAACTCTGATGGTCAGTAAACACCTCGAACTTCTCACCGTACAGATAATGCCTCCAGATCTTCAGCGCGAAGATCACCGCCGCCAACTCAAGGTCATGGGTAGGGTAGTTCTCCTCGCGGGGCTTTAGCTGCCGAGATGCATAAGCTACCACTCTACCATGCTGCATCAACACAGCACCCAACCCAACGCCGGAAGCATCTGTACACACCACGAAACCTCCCGATCCAGAAGGTAAAACTAACACCGGAGCCGAGGTGAGCAATCTCTTCAGTTCCCTGAAGCTCTGCTCACACTCCTCGGACCAAACGAAAGGTACATCCTTCCGCGTGAGCCTAGTCATCGGGGCTGCAATGCGAGAAAAATCCTGGATAAACCGACCATAATAACCCGCAAGCCCGAAGAAACTTCGGATCTCCGTTACCGACCTCGGCCTCGGCCACTGTATCACTGCCTCGACCTTGGCGGGGTCCACGGAAATACCATCACCAGAAATCACGTGCCCCAGAAAGTACACCTCGCTGAGCCAAAACTCGCACTTGCTGAGCTTCGCATACAACTGGTGATCTCGTAACGTCTGCAGCACCACACCCAAATGGTACGCGTGCTCCTCGGAAGACTGCGAATAAATAAGGATGTCATCCACGAAGATGATCACGAACTGGTCCAAATACGGATGAAACACCCTATGCATCAAGTCCATGAAGGCTGCAGGGGCATTGGTGAGCCCGAACGGCATCACCAAAAACTCATAATGCCCGTACCTCGTACTGAATGCAGTCTTCTCCACATCGGACTCGCGAATTCCAGCTGATAGTAATCGGTCTGCAAATCAATCCGCGAGAACAATCGCGCAGACTGCAGCTGGTCGAACAAATCATCAATCCGCGGTAACGGATACTTGTTCTTAATGGTCACTTCATTCAGCTGTCGATAGTCAATGCACAAGCGCAGACTACCGTCCTTCTTCTTCACGAACAACACGGGCGCACCCCAAGGCGAAAAACTAGGATGAATATACCCCTTGGCCAACAGTTCCTGCAACTGCGCCCTCAACTCCCTCAACTCAGCGGGGGCCATACGGTAGGGAGCCTTCGCCAAAGGTCCCGTACCAGGCACAACCTCGATCACGAAATCGGTCTCCCGCTGGGGAGGTAATCCAGGCAACTCCTCGGGAAAAACGTCGAGAAACTTGCACACCACCGCAATGTCCTCGACATCCGGCTCCATCCGGTCAGACACAACCACGGACACGAGAAAACCCTGACAACCTGAATCAAGCAATCGACGGGCTCGAATAGCAGAGATAAGGAATCGAGAAGAGGCGGAACGGATACCTTGGAAATAGAAGGTCCTCTTGCTCGGATGCTGGAAGTAGACCCTCTTCATTCCACAATCCACCACCGCTCCATGGGTCTCGAGCCAATCCATGCCTAGAATCACATCATAATCCCGAAGCTGCAACGCATACAACCTGCCTGGCATACTCCGCCCATCGATCCAAACCGGAACCTGATCGAAGCAATACGGAGTGATCATAAAGTCACCCGAAGGCAACTCCACTGCCAAATCACAGGACAACTTGGTCACCGGCTCCTCGACGCTCGACGTGAAATCTTCCGAAATAAACAAATGAGACGCGCCAGAATCAAATAAAACCCAAACCGCACAACCCAAAATCTGAATGGTACCTTCCACGAGCTGCGACGCCACTGCCTCTGCCCTGGTCATGTGCGTGATCTGGCCCCGAGCCCTCTGCCTGCCTCCCACACTAGCTGACCTGGGTAGCGGCGGATACTGTCCCTGCTGCTGCTGCCTCTGCTGCTGGGGAACCTGCTACTGCGGTGGCCTCTGAGGAGAGTCACGCGCCATATGCCCTGGCTGGTCACACCGAAAATAGATAATCAGCGCCGTGCACTGCCTGCCTAGGTGGAACCCACTGCACCGTGGACACGGTCCTCGCGACCCACCCACTGATCCTTGACGCTGCAAGGGGATCGACTGTTGTACACTGCCTGATGAAGCTTGCCCCTGATCCTTGGACTTCTTTTTTCGAAAATTCTTCGCAAAGAACTTCTTGACCTTCATGCCAAAGGATGCAGATCCTGTCACCGAAGCTGCCGATGCCGGTACTCCTGAACCATCCGGCGCATGCTGGAAAGAACCTTGCTACAGGGTAGCCGACTGCTGGCTGCGACCTGACAAGGACTGTCCCAGGCTGATCGGTCCTCGGATCCTCTGCATATCCATCTCTAACGAAGCCGCAACACGAGACGCTATCTCTAGATCAGTGGCCCCATTCGCGATCAAATGGTGCCTCAGCTCCAGCCTCAAGCCCTGCACAAACTGCGCGGTCTTCACCCTCTCATGATCCATGATGTGAGGTGCATACCGACCCAGCTCGACAAATCGGGCCCTGTACTGCAACACGGACATGTCACCCTGCACCAGCTTCAGAAACTCCCGCATCCGCTGCGTAGCAACATAATCTGGACAGTACGTACGCTCGAAAGCACTGACGAAATCATCCCACTCGATCTGCTCAAGTGGACGAAGCTGAAAAGACGTCTTCCACTCGGAAGACCACCACCTCCGAGCCGTACCCTGCAACTGGTTGTAGGCCAACACCACTCTGTCCTCGGCAGCACTCTTCGCAGAACTGAACACCCGCTCCATCTCATCGAGCCAATCACGAGCCGCATCAGGGTCTGCCTGGCCGGTAAAGTAAGGTGGATGGAACTGCATGAAGTCCCTCACTGCTCGGCCTGGCCCACCCCTGACTGACGAGCCCTCACCGGCCTCTCCGTCGAACTGCTGAGACATAAGCTGGTACATGCCACGGAAGAAATCCTCGGCCCCCGGAACTCTCGCAGTATCCGCGAACTCGGTAGCCCCCGGTGGCGCTCTACTATGCTCCTCCTGGTCCCTCTGGACCCCCTGCTGGATCTCCTGGCCTCCAGCCGACTGCCCCTGCTGAGAGCGAGAGCTCCGCCTCGGCGCCATACTCGCTCCTAAAGCACAAGATAGAAAACACGAAAACGGTAAGGTCAAAATAAACCCGCGGTGCCCAATGCCAGCGTCACATGTACATCATTACTGTGGACTAGTGGACCACTACAATTACCTATGATTCTTATGTAATTCCACAACCGCGCTCTGATACCAGCTGTAACGACCCGAGAATCTGATTACCGGGAAGGCCCCATAACCCGAGACTCGCACCGCCACCCACGAGCCCGAAGACTCGGAAGGGTTAAAAGGATGGTGTGGAGACTATACAAGTATCACAAATAATTGTAGAAATTAAACAGCTATGATATTAAGCAGGAAATAAATTAACAATTTACATGGTCCACAATAGAAATTAACAACAATAACAATAGTCCACGACTAGTACAGTGACAAAGAAGAAAAGTATAGCTACACGGGGCATACCCCGGCTCTGACCTCTGGCACTACCTCTGGGAACCCGCACCACGTTGCACCCCAGACGCGCTCCCCCGGGGCGGCGCCTCACCTGAACACGGTGAAAACACGCAGGGAATGAGTCTCGGAACAAGACTCAGTAGGGATCACTCGAACCCTACCTCGTAAAACGAGAAACCACTACACTAGCGGTAGGAGAGTACCTCAGAAAAGAAAGGCATGTACTCTACAGAATAAAGGTCCCATGGCACGCAAACCGACACCCGTGCCATGGTAAGAAGATCGAAGCTCAACGGCCACCCCGACAAAACCCGAAGGTCAGAAACACACGACTGACAGACTGCCACTCCGTACTCGACAGGAGTACCACCCACTAGAAGCACAGCCGGTAGCGTCCCCTGACGTCTTACGCCGCGCCGCAGGTGAACCGCCTGGCATGGTAGCTCCTACCAGAGGCGCGAACACCGTACAAGTAACCACAACAAGTGACTAGCTGGGGTCACGCCCGTCGACGTGTGTCCACTGTCCCCAACCACGTGTGCACACACAGACCACGCGTCCTAGGTCTGGCCCTCTGACCGGTTTTCCCCTGGCACTGGACTCTGATGTGACGAGGGGCCCGACGGTAACCAGTCTAAAACCGTCCTCAGGGTAAGCCCGTACACCACTCCCTGGTGCGATCAGCACACGCGTACTGATAGGTTACGACTAGTGGAGGGTCACAAAGGAGTAGACTCTCAAGTCAACGGAAAATAACGTCCGAATCCGACAACGTACGGGAACTGCATCCCCGCACCGGTCCCGTCTCACGGTGACCCAAGTCGGACAAGAAAACGGGGCTGCAACCCTCTCGGGTCAGCCAAGAACCTGACGATCCACCCTAGGGCCGTCACAAGGCTGTGACGGTCTGGACGAGACCGTCACACTCAACTGGCGGTCCAGCGTGGGCCGTCACATGGCCAAGGGAGCGCGAGGAGTAACGCGCCTGGTCCAGCGCGTTACACGAATGTAACGCGCCTGGCCCAGTGCGTTACACGAGAACGACGCGCCTGCCCTGGCGCGCTACATGCGCCCAGAAGCAACGCGCCTACCCCTGCGCGTTACACGAAGTAACGCGCCTGGCTCGACGCGTTACACAGAAGCGACGCGCCTACCCTGGCGCGTTACACGCGCCCCTCATACCTGGTATAGCCCAGGAAGCAAAGCGCTTGACCCAGCGCGTTACACGGATGTAACGCGCTTGCCAAGGCGCGTTACTCGCGCAGACCCCCAACGGTCAAAAACCAACGGTCGGAAAGCCCCTGACGGCCCAGCCCAGGCGCGTCACAAGCAAACGACGGTCAGTCGTGGGACCGTCTCTGTCCCTGACCCCCCTAGGGCTAAACAAAGGGCATGTAACGGCCTAGCCTAGGCGCGTTACAACATGTGACGGTCCCTGGAAGGACCGTCACACTCACCTGACGGCGAAAACGGCGGGAATGCCCAAAAACTCCAACCACGCCCCCATACCTCCACAGGAGATGGGGAAAACAAAGGGGAAGACCCCTGGGGACTCCTAGCATGCATCTAAGCCATCCAAACGTGAAATCGCAGGCTAAAACCATAGATCGGGCGAGCTCTCCCCAAATCATGGAAAACCCCAAACCCGCTCAATCAAGCCCCTCTCGGCCTCCCCGCGGCCTACAAACCATGGAAATGAACGGCAAGAGGCTAAGGAACGTCACCCTACCTCAATGGAGCGAATGCTCCGCCGGATCGTTCGTGAATCGCGAAAAACGCCTTAGAAAACCCTCGTCCTTCAAGCTTCCCGCGAGCACCGCACGCCCCCACGATCGCCTCGCCGCCGCCCACGTCACCGCGCCGTCGCCCCGCCGCCGTCTGCAGTCGGAGAGGGGTCCGCCGCGGTCAACCGGGAGGAAGAGAGGGAGAGGGAGAGGGTTACGGTGGAGGAGGAAGGAGGAAGAAGAAGAAGAAGAAGAAGAGGGTGGGGGAGAGAGAGAAAATAGGGGGGGTTTTATAGAAAATTCGGAAATTCCAAAAAATTCTGAAAAATAGAAAATTACACCCCCACGATCCTCGGAACGCACCGATCGTAACGGTACCACTCGTGCCCAGGTGAACGGCCCGGTTCACCCGCAGCGAGTTTCCGAAGTAAAAGCCGAAACACATACCGGAAATCGGAAAACACACACGGAAAAGTCGCGGAACGCCTTCGAGCCTCCGAAACAACTCCGGATCGCCCCGATCCGAACACGAAAGATGTCCGAAATGAAATTTTGGACACAACAGAGCCGGACACTCCGAAAACCAAATCCGGGACCCACGAAGAAAGGATCCGAAAGGTCCGGGATATTACAGAAGCAGTTGTTAGAGTCATTCGTCGCCATCGTCGAGCACTTTTGTTTCTCCATGTACTTATATCTGGCCCGTGTGAGGGTACTTTGCCAATTTTCTGGCAGCTTGTGCTTTGACCAAAGAAATACAAATTCTTTTATTCTGAGCCGACATTGATGTGTACCTTTTACTGGAGTTCCTCTGCGTGCTTCTCTGGGTGATCCTCTGTACTCGTCTTCCATGGTGCTCGTGTCCTCTGCAGGGACCCTCAGGTTGCTATTTCGTTTTCGAGGGGAGCGGTGCTCGCCTCTAGAAAACCCGTAGGTTACCTTGTTGTTTTCAAGGGGAGCAGTGCTCGCCTCTAGGGAACCCGTAGGTTACCTTTCTGTTTTCAAGGAGAGAGGTGCTCACCTCTAGGGAACCCTTAGGTTACCTTCTTTCAATTTCAAGGGGAGCAGTGCTCGTCTCTAGGTAACCCGTAGGTTACCTTCCTGTTTTCAAGGGGAGCGGTGCTCGCCTCTAGGGGACCCGTAGGCCACCTTCTTATTTTCAAGGGGTGCGGTGCTCGCCTCTAGGGAACCCTTAGGTTACCTTCTTTCGTTTTCAAGGGGAGCAGTGCTCGCCTCTAGGGAACACGTAGGTTACCTTTCTATTTTTAAGGGGAGCGATGCTCACCTCTAGGGAACCCTTAGGTTACCTCCTTTCATTTTCAAGGGGAGCGGTGCTCGCCTCTAGGAACCCGTAGGTTACCTTCTTTCGGTTTGCGGGCAACTTACCCTAGTGGAGTACGGCTAGTGATGTTTTACTAAAAGTATTTCCTGAGGTTGGCAGAGTTCCACGTCCTGGAAACCTCTCTCCCCCCAAGCGTCACTAGCTTGTACGCTCTTTTTCCGAGTGCTTCTGCTACCCGGTATGGCCCTTCCCAGTTGGGTGCGAGTTTTCTCGCAGCTCCTCGCGGATCAGCCATGCTTGCTCGCCGTAGAACCAGATCTCCGAGGAAGAAGTGTCGCTTCTTAACCCGGGCATTATAATACTGCGCCAGCTTCTGCTGATATGCCGCAAGTTTTATCTGGGCATTGGCTCTTCTTTCCTCGAGCAAGTCCATGTTTTCTCGCATCGCCTGATTATTTCTGGCCTCATCAAAATGCCCCACTCATAACAAGGGGTTGGATATTTCCACCGGGAATACTGCCTCAGCTCCATATGCGAGATGGAAGGGCGTCTCCCCGGTGGCGGCTCTAGCGGTGGTCCGGTGATCCCATAGGATGTTGGGGATTGAATCAATCCATGCGTCTCCTGCTTGATCCAAGCGGGTCTTGATGCCGTGGAGTAGAATTCGATTGGCGTTTTCTACCAACCCGTTGGCTTGGGGATGTCCCACCGAGGTGTAGTGGTTCCAGATCCCCAACTCTGAGCACTTCTGTTGAAAGGCGGTGCTCGCGAACTGTCTGCCATTGTCGGTAGTGAGTACCCTGGGAATCCCAAATCGGTAAATGATGCTCTGTAGCACGAATTTCCAAGCTGCTTCACTCGTTATCTTCCCCAATGGCTCGACCTCGATCCACTTGGTGAAGTAGTCTATAGCGACTATGAGGAATTTCTTCCTCCCTTGTGCTTTAGGGAAAGGTCCCAGTATGTCGATCCCCCACTGCGCGAATGGGCGAGGCTCTGTCAAGGCGTGGAGCTGCATCGTCGGTTGGTGGTGCAGGTGGGAGTATTTTTGGCATTGGGGGCACCTTCGAACGTAGTTGAGGCAGTCCTGCTGCAAGGTAGGCCACCAGTACCCTTGTCGGATCAGCGTCCTCGCGAGTGCTCGCCCTCCCACATGACTTTCGCAGAGTCCTTCATGGACTTCTTGGATGGCCTGACTGACTTCCTTGGGGAAGAGGCACTTGAGTAGAGGAGCTGAGAGGGATCAGCGGTATAGCCGACCATCCACCATAGTGAAATGAGCCGCTCTCGCCCACGTGCGCCGTGCTTCGGCGTGGTCGCTGGGGAGCTGTTTCCGAAGGAGGAAATCGAGCAGGGGATCCATCCAGGAGGGTTCATAGTCAATGGCGTTTACCTGGAGCGATGGATCATCTGTGCTCGGTGCTGATAATTCCTCTATCAGGATCAAGCTCGAGCTGGAGACCGTAGTGGCTGATGCCAAATGGGAGAGGGCGTCTGCTCAGACATTCTCTTCGCGCGGGATGTGGACCACTTCAAAGTGGGCGAACTCACCCGCCGCTGCCTTGGCCTTCTCCAAATACTTCATCATGGAGGGGTCTCGGGCCTCGAACTCCCCCCTGACCTGGTTGGCGATGAGCATGGAGTCGCTGTATGCTTGCACGCTTGACGCCCCCAGGTGTTTTGCCATGCGTAACCCAGAAAGGAGCGCCTCGTACTCGGCCACATTGTTCATGGTCGAGAAATTGAAACGCATGGCGTACTGTAGTTCTACACCCTCTGGCGAGAGTAAGACCAGCCCTGCGCCGCTGCCCGCAGCGCAGGATGATCCGTCGACATATAGCTCCCAGGCGGGTCCCGAGGTCTGCTCGGGTGAATCCTCGGCTGGTAGGGTGCATTCGGCGACGAAATCTGTGAGTGCCTGGGCCTTGATCGCTGTCCTCGGTCGGAACTTGATGTCAAATTCTCCCAACTCGATGGCCCACTTGACCAGTCTCCCGGACGCATCAGGGTTCTGAAGGATCTGCCGAAGAGGCTGGTCGGTGAGGACGGCGATCGGGTGGGCCAGGAAGTATGGCCATAGCTTGCGAGCAGCCGTGATCAATGCGAGGGCGAACCTTTCAGTCCATGAGTACCAAAATTCCGATCCTTGCAATGCTCGACTGACATAGTAGACGGGCTTCATGACCCCTGCTTCTTCCCATGTGAGCACATCACTCATGGTGTTGGTGGTCACGGACAGGTATAAGAGCAGTAGTTCCTCCCCTTGGGGTTTGGCGAGGACGGGAGGCGTTGTCAGGTATCGCTTCAATTCTTTGAATGCCTGCTCGCACTCCTGGTCCCAGTCGATCCATCCTTTCTTCTCTGGCACCAGGTTGGCCTGCTTGATCAACCGAAAGAAGGGCAGACATCATTCGGCGGCTCGGGATAAGAACCGGGCCAGAGCGGCGATGCGTCCGGTGAGACACTGTACGTCTCTCACCCGTCGTGGTCGCTCCATCTCTAACACTGATTTGATCTGGTCGGGGTTGGCTTCGATCCCTCGGTGGGTAACGAGGAACCCTAGGAACTTGCCTGACCATACCCCGAACCCACATTTAGCAGGGTTGAGTTTCATATTGTACCTTCTAAGTGTGGTGAAGGTCTCAGCCAAGTCGCATAGGTGCTCGGCCACTCGGAGGCTTTTCACGAGATTTTCTTCGATGTAGACCTCCATGTTGCGGCCGATCTGTGAGTCAAACATATGGTTGACTAGGCATTGATAGTAGCTCCGGCGTTCTTCAACCCGAACGGCATGCGAGTGTAGCAGTATAGGCTGTGGTCGGTGATGAACGCGATTTTGTCTTGGTCGGGCCGGTGGATGCTGATCTGATGGTACCCAGAATAGGCACCGAGGAAGCTCAGCATCTTGTGCCCGGCCCTGGCATCGACCAGCTGGTCGATTCGTGACATGTGGAAGCTGTCCTTGGGCGTGGCTTTGATGAGGTCGGTGTAGTCCACGCACCTTCGCCACTTCACGTTACTTTTGGGCACCAGGATGACGTTGGCTACCCATTCTGGGTACTGGGTAGGCCGCAGTAGTCCTGATCGTAATTTCTCGCCCTCTTGTTGCCGGATGATGGCCTATCGCTCGGGGTTGCATCGTCTTCGGCGTTGCTGTACCGGGTGGCAGTTGGGGTCCAACCTTAGTTGGTGTGTGATAACTTCCGGGAGAATTCTGAAGAGCTCGCCCTCGGACCAAGCGAACACGTCTTGATTGGTTGTGAGGAAGCTTGTGTATGCTTGCTTATCCTGCTCGGACAAGATAGCGCCGATCTTCAGTAATCTGCTTGGGTCATCCCCGACTTGGATGAGGTATAGATCCTCGGCTGGCGCAGTCGTGCTCAGACCTGGGTCTTCGGTCCTTGCCTTCTTCTCACATGGAGCCTCTTCGGGACGTCAGTCGCGGGTGGAGATGAGGTAGCACCTCCTAGATTCCCGTTGGTCGCCCCGGACTTCCCCTACCCCGTGAGGGGTGGGGAATTTCAGCTTCTGGTGGTAGGAGGAAGGGACACCTCGAAGTGTACCGAGGATTCCTAGGCTGATTATGGCGTTGTATCCTGTCATTGCACGGACCACAGTAAAGTCGGCGAGGAAAGTTACCTCTTTCGGTGTTGTCCCGAACGTGATCCGGAGCGTGATTCGTCCTTCTAGGCGGACAGTAGTGCCGAAGAATCCATACAGTGGTGTGTGCAATGGCGCGAGTTATGATACATCCACTCCCATGAGTACTAAACAGTCGTACGTAATAATGTCGGGTCCGCTTCCATTATCCACCAGAATGCGTAGCACAATACATTGATTGATGGTGACGGAGACCACCAAAGCATCAGAATGGGGCGCCGTGACGCCTTCGAGGTCATCCTCGGAGAAGACTATGGGGTCTCCCGGGTGGCCTGGGGGGGATAATCCCCTCGGGGTCCCTTCGCCCTGGTCCGCCGTGTTGAGTGCCGTTGCGTACCGACTCCTTCTGCTCGCGCTATCTCCCTCGGCCGCAGGCCCCCCAGAGATCATCATAATCTCCTTCCCGTTGGGCTGGTTGTCGATCGGGGGAGGCGTCTTCTGTCGTCTCTCGGTGGCCTTGGCGAGGAACTTATCGAGGAGCCCTCGGCGTATGAGGTCCTCGATGGCATCCTTTAGGTTGATGCAGTCGGCGGTGTCGTGGCCATGATCCCGGTGGAACTGGCAGTACTTCTTCTTGTTACGCCAGTTGGGATCCGACTTCATCCGCGAGGGCCATTTGAGGAACGGCTCCTCACGGATTTCCATCAGGATCTGGTCAGGCAGGGCCGTCAGGGGCGTGTAATGGCAATAACCGCCCCTTTCCTTCTCGGAGCGATCGCGGTGGTCTCCATTGCGCCGCTCTCGCTTGCTCCGTCCCTCGCGCGATGGGCCGGCGGTTCTCTTACGGTCGGGCTGGTCGGTCCCGACAGCGCGGCGTAGGACCGTGGTGTTCTCCTCGTAATGCGCATGCTTCTGGGCTAGCGCGAGGAGATCGGGAAGGGTCGTCGGGGCTTCGACTCCGAGCGTGAGCCAGAGGATGTGATCTCGCGTCCCCTGAGTAAGTGTCGTGGTGGCGATGCCGACGTCGAGGTGGGGGATCCGGAGTGCCTCCGCGCGGAAACGGGAGATAAAGTCCCAAAGTGTCTCTTCCTTCCCCTGCCTGAGGGCGAGTAGGGTTACTGCAGATTTGGCTACATTTCGGCAGCCCACAAAGTTCTCCTTGAACAGTTTCTTGAGTTGCTGGAAGGAGGAGATTGTCCCAGCCGGTAGGGACTCGAACCACGCCCGGGCGTTCTCCCGAAGAGTGGTGACGAACGCTAGGCACTTTACGGTGTCTGAGGCCCGGTGGAACACCAGGTGGGACTCGAAGCCGTGCAGGTGGTCGGCCGGGTCGGTGGTGCCGTCGTAGTAGGTGAATGACGGCAACTGAAGCTTTGGCGGGATGGGGGCTTCCATGATCTCCCTAGAAATGGGCGCGTGGAAGTCTTGGTCGTCTTTGATGAGGTCGCGATTTTTGGCGGCCATGAGGACGTCGTCCAGGTACCGGACCTTGTCCTCTATCTCGTAGAACCGTTGAAGCCAGCGGTCCATCTCTAGATTGGAGTGGAGGGGGCTACGCCCCCTAGACGCGGGTACGCTGCGCGATCACCGATTTCTTGTGACGGAGGCGCGGGACGCCTCTCGTGCCTGCCGAAAGTTTTCTCCGACCTGACCTCCTTCGCCTTCCCGTCGCTCGGGTGGGGCATGTTGGGGCCTCTGGTCCCGGAGCTCTCGGCAAAATTCCGCCAGGACTCGTATTTCCTGGCGGAGCTCATCTAGGTCACCTCGGGTGACCTCTTCTCAGCGGTGCACGGAAGAAGCTTCCTGCGACTCCCGGCGAGAGTTGGGTCCCTGGTGAGATCCCCGCCCCCGGTTGCTGGCATTGCGAAGGCTTCCACGGGGCGCCATAGCTTTTTGCACGGATTCCCACAGACGGCGCCAAGAAGTGTAGCGGCAGGAAAATGGTTTCTAAGCCACGTACCACCTTCTCTATTTATTTGTTGGGGGAAATCGTCTCGCGCCCGTGGATGCCTGCACACACCAAGAAATCAGAAGGGCGTCAGAAGGAGTCCCGGGTGTTACCCCAGGGGACAACCCTCCGATGCTTAAGTCAGCAAGGGATTTAATGAGCGATAGACATGAGCAAAGTGAGAGAGAAGTAGGGGCCGTATTAGTTGTTCCAGGAGGCGTGTAGGTCCTCCGTACGCGTGCTCGCCGGTCCCAGTGGGCTCTCGGAGAGTGCTCGTTGGGTGGTAAGGCAGCTCAGGAGGAAGAAGCTCTATGGATGTAGATGATCCTCTCATTGTCGTTGCTAGTCGGGGCTGCTCTCTTCTCAGTAAGAAGCACTGGGGCAGGAGTATCCTCTTGCATAGTAGCGTGGAGTCTAGTAGAATAATCTACCATGCCCCTCTCTCTCGTCGGTGTCCCTTTTATATGGGTTGTCCTGGAGCGAGGGCCTCATCCCTTGATAGGGAATGGTCCGTTTAGTTGGAGTAACGTTCCCCGCTATGTTGGCGGGAGTTTCCCGTTGGGGGACGATAGCCCCGGCGTCGGCCGGTCCCTGGGCGAGTCTTACGGCACTCATAGGGCGTGCTCGCCCGTTATGGGGTCAAGGCTGACGTCGCGGGGGGCAACGGTCGGTCGTCGGAGTGTCCTCCGACGAGAACCACGCTTGGGCCGGCCTTATCGACGTCGTGGAATCCGATGCTATGTTGGGCCGGCCTCTTCCTTATTGGGCTGAGCATGTGTGCTCTCCCCTTGTCTGGGCTTGGCGCGTCCGAACCTTAATGGGCCGCGCGTGCGTGGGCCGCATCTGGGCTAAACCAGATTTACCCTCCTCATATATGTAATGGTACGATACCATACTATATCATATCAGATCGTGATCGGTACGACCGAATCAACAAACTCTGTATCTAATAACTTTATTACTTTGGTCAAGCATGAATATATATGAATACATCTATTATAACAACTCTACAAGCATGGATGTGCAAATAATATCATGTCTATATCTTGTCTCTGAGCATGGAAAATGAAATTTGTACTTTTGTAGCAAATAGTGTGAGTAATTAATGAGCAGAAAAGGTGAAATTTGATGGGAAAAAAGGTCCAATCTGTGTATATGTACAGTGGCGGAGCCACGGGTAGGGGGGAAATTGGCCCCCCTTGACCTGGGTAAATTTATTGGTTTTTTTACATTTGCCCCCCACCATATGTCGACCTTTTTGGGCCGATTAGATGCCTATCGATGGTAGATATCTAGGTCTTACAGTTAAGTTAAAATATCTACTGATAGTGGGTATTTATCACCCACATGCGTTTGGTTGTTTAATCATAAATCGACGATGGAGATTTTTCTTTGAAGGTATAAACCTAAAAGATGCAAAAGATGACAAAAGCAGCACAGGTAAATGGGTATTGCGGCTGCTGGCTGAGAAACTTTGTCCGCAGCCGTGCAAGGTTGCTTTTTGATAGTTGAGTAGAAATAAAAAAGGCTATCGGGTTGTGCACAGGGTTACTTTGTAGGCTTACAGCATGTCTCTCCGATTCACACGTCCGGTACCCCACACCCCACTCCACTCTAAAGAGCTTCTCTATCAATACGGTGAGTTTCCCCCATACTTAGTTCTATTGTTATCTATTTGGTGGCTTTTGCTGGAATCGTAGGACTTTACCATGGGATTTTACCTGGGAAAAGTATTTCATTGAGAACTTTGATTTTATCTTTCTTTTTATTTATCCATTAGTTTATTTGTTGTTGATATTGACTTTACCGGTTGCTACAACTACTGTGGAGAGAGCATTTTCAACAATGAGAATTGTGAAGAATCGATTACGGAATAGAATGGGTGATCAATGGATGAATGATAATTTAGTGACATATGTTGAGAAGGAGGTATTCGAGAGCATTGACAATGAGGTAATAATGTAACACTTTCAGAATATGAAGATTCGTCGTGGACAACTCACTTTTAAAATATCTTCTACTTAAAAAAAATAAATAATTTTTATTATATTAATTTTATTTTCCTCCCTTTCAAATATTCCTAACTCCGCCACTGTATATGTATATGGACATGCACGTAAGGTATAACGTAAATACATCTTTATCATGGGCAAATTGCACTTGTAAAAATGTGTAGCATCAAACAGGGTTTTACAAATCGAGACGGGTCGTGGCGAACCGCCCATCCCGTCTCGTCCCAGCCACAGACCGTGTATTATTTTAAATGTCAAATGTTTTATAGGTTAGTTGGTTGAGTGATTTCACCCGCACAGGGGCGATCTGGGTTTGAAACTTATGTGGGTTACGTCCGGTTTTTGAATTTTTTTTCAAGATTTTTAATTAAAAAAACTAAAATCTCAAACATCATTTGCAGGATTCAAACATATGACGTCTAAGAGGAAGCAAACAAGTCACTTAACCAACTGAGCTACGAATTTTCTTATGTTACTTTACATATATTATATATATATATATATCTTACGGGATAGAGCGGGATGGAGCGGGACAATACCGTATCGTATCATCCCGATAAAAAATTAAGATGCCCGGTACGACCGAGCCGACAAACCCTGACATCAAATGCAATGATTTAGAGGTAAAGCATAAAATCTGAAAGATTTGATTACGAGGATGCATAAGTAAATATGAAACATTCGTTTCAATGAGGGTACGTGTATCACAGTATATTCAACTTCTTATCTTGAATGTGACGGCTAATTAGATATGTACTTTTTTTGTCCAAGATTTCACTTCACTGAAAGGATATATATAATACACTGGTGGCATTTGGAAATACTCTTTTAATTTCAAAGGGTTTAAGATGTCTAAGGGCCACTTTGATAAAAGAATAAGGGTGAATAGGATGAGTTTTTCCGCCTACTCACCCTTAACCTAGTTTGATAGCAGGGTTAAGTTATTTGGGGTCGATTAGGAATAAGGCCCTTATTCTAGGAGTAACTCATTCTACCATTTCATATAGAATGAGTTATTCTCAGGGTAAGAATAAGTTGTCAAACTCAAAAAGGACAAATCCAAGAAATAACTCACCCAGACCCACCTCATATAACTCATCCTAACATGTTATCAAAGAGGTTATAAAATAATAAAGGACGACTAAAGTTATTGAGACGCCGAAGGTAGAAGATTTTTCTTTTATTTATTTTTTTAGGGGGCAAAGTTCAAATATTTCAAATCCTAAATGTTCGGGGCATCAACTTAAGAGCATAGTTTGCCGTCCCGGTTCGAGACGGTCCGACCCGCATGACCCAAACCGTCCCAGCCCGGGAGCGGGATGCACGGGACGTGGGTAGTGACCGGGTCACTTTATTATTTTAATAATTTATTTTATATATATTATATATTGAGGAGGGTAAATCTAGTTTAGCCCAGATGCGGCCCACGTACGCGGGGCCCATTAAGGTTCGGACGCGCCATGTAATATCCCGGATCTTTGCTGGATCCTTAATGGGTCTTGTTGGATCTTTATTGGAACTTTCGGATCTGTTTCGGTGAGTTTCGGTTCGCTTTTGTGACTTCCGAGTTGAGTTTCGCGATCCGTGTGGGTTTTTCTCTCGTACTAGTTACGGAACCCTACGGTGAATTTATTTGTCAGTTCATCGACTCGAGGATGCTACAGCGACGATGTACTCTCCGAGCCGGTCGTTTTGACTATTTTTGCGTATTTTTCTGAGATAGGGCCAAAAATCAGATTTTTCAGAAATTAGGAAAATTTTTAATTTCTTTTCCTATTTCTTTTCCTTTCCTCTCTCCTCCTTCGCATTTTCGCCGCCGCTCTCTCTCTCTCCCGTTTCTCTCCCGTTTCACCTCCTCGGCTCCGGCTGCAGATGGAGGACCTAGGGGCGAGTGCTGGGGATGCTGTGGAGCTGGCTGGGTGCGCGACGGGGCAAGGATGGAATGGTTTTGGCGCAATCCCGAACGGTGGATTCAAAGCCGGTGTTTGAGCTCGCGACGCGGTTTTCGGCGCGGTTTAGTCCCTTCGGGGCACGGTTTCTTCGGTGGAGGTAGGGTGACGGATCTTCACTTCCTCCTGCACGTTTTCCCTGCCATTGCACGTCGTTCGGCGTAGAAACGGCTGAGTTTGGGCTTGTTTAGCCTAAATCGTGATTTTCGAGTTTTGTAGGGTTCGCAGGAAAACGGCAACCATTTTTAGATCAGTTACTGTCAATGGACTCCCTGGGATGTCAGCGTTCCATAGTCACTGATTTTGTCTCGTTTGGTGGTCCCGTTTGACCGCTAGAGCTCCGGGAAGCTCGGTAGCCCTTTTTGGGTGATTTCGTTAGAATCACCCATTTCTTGCGATCTGTGCGTCGTTTTGACTCCGGTTGGAGTCCATGTGATTGTATGTGTATTCAGGGTTGTTTCCCCTTCGTCTCGGGACGAATGGGGCGTGGAAAGGCCTCCGTTGGGCCGAACCCATGGTTTCCCTGCCGTGAGAGTTGAGCGGTCGGACTAGGACCGCCTATCCCCATGAGCGGCCCCGCCTTGACCGTTCATCTGCTCGACGCGCTATATTCGGCTTGGCGTGCAGCAAGGGTTGTGCGGTCTATCGTAAGACCGTATAACTCAGGTGCGGCCAGGGCTGAACCGTTTTCCCCCATCGGTTTGGACCGTTGTTGGGCTGTGCGGCTGGGGTCTAGCCGCCTGTCCCTTTGTACGGCTAGTATATAACCGTACATCTCTGGTGCTGGTGGCTGTGGTGCGGCCCGAGGTGGATCGCACTAGCCCTGTGCGGTGTTGACCTCGCCGCCTGTTTCCCCCGCGCGGCCAGAGGTGAACCGCACATGTGTTTCCCGTTTTAGGCTGTTATCCTGTTGTGCGGTCCTGTATGGACCGTTTATCCTGTTGAGTGGTCCATTCTGAACCGCTCATCCCCGATGTGTCATCGGTTTACCATGGTGGCTTCTCCCGGTGTCGTGTTAGAGTCATTGCTCTGGTCTGGTCGACCCGGTGTGATCCAATGGTTGACATGCGACCTTGCCTGTGTCTCGATGGATCTGTCCAGCTCAAGACATGGTTCTGGACACCTAGAGGTACGAGTTGGCCTCGGTTTGTGTGTCCAGGTCCCTTGAGGATGTCGGAGTCCTCCAAAGTCTCCGTATGTCCCGTCCATTCCATGTCGGTCATCTGGGTGAGTTAGGGCGGTGTTTCTAATGGTCCTATCATGGACTGCTAATGTTGGTTTGTCTGTCCGGTGGTTCCCTGGATCGGTCGGTTCGGGTGAATTGTGTGCGGTCTATCCCTTGACTGCTATAGTTTCTCCGAGCGACTTAATCTAGGACCGCTAGTGTCTTTGCCTCTGGTTGCGTGGCGAGTCCTCCTTGACTACTTGGTTGACCTAGCGGCTGAGTGATGGATAGCCTAGGCCCAGAGAGTGGTTTACCGGTGGTTTGGTTTTCGGTATCTTGGCTTGACCTTGGGATTTGCCATTGTCACGCGGACATCACCCGATGTCTTGTGAGGGATGTAACCGTGTTCCGAGGTGGCCAAGAGGGTTTGTGCTTGTGTGTCTTTGCCTGGTTCCGGTCAACCCGGGGTCACCCAATGGTTGACAGGTAGCCTTATGTGTCTCGACGGTTCTGTCCAATTCGAGACATGGTTCTGGATGCTTCGAAGTATCATCCTACCTCGATCTACGTGTCCAGGCGTGTCTGAGGGTCCTCGGTGTTCCCTCAAGTGTCCGTGAGTCATTTTCTGCCGAGTGTCGTTTCGCGTGGCTTAGGATTAGACCGATTGGCGGCTTGTTCCGCTGTCAGTGACGATCTTGCCTTTGAGTCGTCCGACTCAAGGATCATTACGTAGTAGGTCTAGTCGCCTTGTCCTGAGTCTGTTGGTAGTTGTCTTGCCGCCTTGGTGCTTCGTAGTACGTGCGATAGTGCGTTCTAGCTTGTCTGTACTCTAGCACTTGTGTTTTTGAGTCTGGTGTCTTGTGAGCCTCCAATTGTTGTAGCCCTAAGGCCTTGAGTTGCCGACCCACCTGGGAATGGCGGAGGGGTGTTCCCGTTATAAGCAGTTTGTAAGCTAGTTTCCGTGGGGCCCCGCTGTACAGTGGCGTCCTGCTGGGTGGGAAAAACTAGCTAGAGGCCTGGCTCTCCAGCAAGAGTCGGTGTGTGCACACGTGGTCAGGGGCTTTGGACTGACGCCGATGGGCGTGTCCCTGACTAGTACTTGTATAGTGGTTCCGTATGGGTCTGCGACTCGGCCGTGCCCGTGTTGGTCGCGCTCGGTGGGTAGTCGAGACACTTGTGGTGTGTGTTACGGCGCAGCATAAGACGTCAGTGGACGCAGCTGGCTGTTCTTCTAGTGAGGAGGTGCTTCCCTCACCTGACACGTGACTCTTCGTGTTCTTCGTGTTTCTTGCGTGTCGTGACCTTTCCGGGTTTGCCCTCTCGTGGCCCTACTCGAGGTCAGTGTTGTGTTGTGTGCACGACGTTCAAGTCATGTGTGCCGTCGGGTCTGTTCGTCATCTGTCTAGGTCTTTCCTAGATTTTTTGTCTGTCCTTGCAGGTCTTCATCTTAGGACTGGCTTCGTGTCGGCAGATCAGAAACTCCTGACTTTGTCAGATCAGAGCCGCCCTTCTGTCGCTGCTTGGAGTAGTTTGGGGAGCTGAGGTTGGTTCAGCTATCGTGCATGTTCGGTATGACTTTTTCCCTTTTCTTTTAGCTTCCCTTGCTCTTAGCATGTTCCCTACTCCTGCTGTTCCCGTTCTTTTTACAGCTGGGTAGTGTAGCTTTTCCTGCTTTGCTACTACTGTTGCTTTCTGTTCCGTGTACTACGCGATTTCTAGTGGGGATCCACATGACCCCTACTGAGCCTCTGTTTGGTGACTCACCCCTGCTTTTCAGGTGGGTGGTGTCGCCCCTGTTCGTGGTTCCTGGTGTGGCGCGTCCGTAGCTGCCAGCGGTACCTGCATTGGGTTTCCCCCGACCTCAGCGTACGTTCTTTTCCAGTGGCCTGTACTTGTCTTTAATTTTCTGGACTGGACTCTGATGTAATTGTTAAATTGAAATGTTAATAAAAAATAATTTTATTTATGCTACTTTAGCAAATCGATCTAATGAAATTTAATTGCTTACTGTACTATCTCTGTGGCTTCAATGTACTACACGACAATCCTTTTTCCCTTCGGAGCTTTACCGCTCTTGGGAGGCCTCGCGGGTTCCGAGTGGTATCAGGTGTATTCGGTAGTCCTACCGGGTATATCTGGTATCCGGGATCCGGGTCGTCACAGTTGGTATCAGAGCGTTGTTGTGTGAAGTACATGGGAATCCGAGATATTGCAGTATCTAGAGTCCTTAAAGTCCAGTACAGGCATTTGCTGGCTTAGGTGTTGTGATGATTTGTCGTGTTGTTTTCTTCGTATGCGGTCTTGTGCGTGCTGTTCTGGCACTGCGCAAGGTGATTTTTGCTCCCGTCAGCATGTGACGAGACGCTTCTTTCTATCGTGGTGTCTGTCTCGATCATGTCGTACGTGGCAGTGTTCGTTGGAAGGCTTGAATCTGCAATACGTGGTTCGAGGTTTTCTTGGTGTGTTGTTAAGGTTACTGTTGACCTTTGGCCTTGGTCTGATGACCGTACACGTTCTCACGTTTTTTTGGTCGTTCCGGCTTGAGTCTGTTGCTCCTGATGTGTCTCGCTTCTGTTAAAGTGCTTGATTAGATTCCGTGTTTGAGAAGTTGCTCAGGCAAGCTAGGATTTTCTATTCCTGGTGAGCTTTCGTAGTTGAGCTTATTGCTTCTCGTCTCTTCTGGTGGAATATTTTCGAGATTTTCCTTGGAATTGTTGTCTTAGTGATGCCTTTGTCCTGTGTCTGCTTAAGTGTGGACAGCTTTGTTCTGAGCCTGATCTGCTCTTTGCTATACGGTTGCTTGGCTTTGGACTCCATCATGGTGTTAAGAGCTATTGCGTACTGTATTTGTCGTGCCGTGTCTAGCTGTCGGTGTATTGTGAAAGCTCGATGATTGTTTCAGGACGTGAAGGTAAGCTGAGATTAGCCTTTTCCTTGGGCCTTGTGCTGAAGCTGGTACTCCTCTTCTTGGCACTGAGGCTTCTTGTGATCGGTTGTTCGCTGAATCAGTACTCGTCACGTGTTATATTGCGATTTTCATGAATTGCGATGTCGCCGTACGTGTGCTGGGATGCGGATACCGAGATATTTCTTGATGCCTGTGTGCGTTTTGTGAGTGTGCAGTTGAAGCGTGTGGGCTGGTTACCCACGGGCTCAGGATCGTTGGTGGTAAGATTCTGACCAGTCGAGAGGTTTGTTGTTCTCGATGTAACTTTGTCTTGGCTTCCTGTGCCTTGACGTTGTTGTTGCCGTGCCGTGCTATTATTGGAGGCATTTCTGGCGTTGGCATTGGCATTTGTGAGTGTTTGGGAATCTGTCGACATTCCTTGCTGATTGAGTACCCTCTGCTCCGCATGTGTTTTCTTGGGTGTTATGCTCTCGAGGCGTGTTCATAGTCCTTGAGGTGCGTTCCCCGAGATTGTCGTTTCTCGTTATCGTGGGTCTTTTTTTGGTGAGCAGTCTGATGCGTGACCCGTTCCTTGTGGTCATGTGTTCAGATGTTCTTGTGCCTTGATGTGACCCTGCTTGCAGTTGTCTCCCGTGGTTCTGTGTCAAGTACGGAGCCGGAATCCTGCAAGTGCTGTTGTTGTCGTTTTATTGTTGTTTCTCTATGATTTTGTGTCTTAGTCTTGGTCCATTGTCTTGTCAGTTAGCGGTGTCGTACTCTCTTTTCCCGATGAGAGTTGGCATGCGACTCGATCAGAGGTAATATCTGAGTGAGAACTGACTTGACCGTGTTTGTGGTCCGGTGCTGTAATCGTTGGCGTCCCGTGTGCCGGGTGTTATCTGCCACCTTTGGCACTGGAGCCGATGATGTGGTCGAGCTATCAGCTGTGAGGACTCTGTTTCCTTGTGTAAGCTGATGCTTGCTGCATTTGCATTTTTTGTTTCTCCGGTATCTCTCCTTGTGGCATTAGTCGCGTCTCCATTTCTGGTGAGACGTAAGCGACGTTGCTCTGTTTCGAAGGTGTCAGACTTGTGTCCACTTGCGTCGTGCTCACTCCCGAGCGTGTGCTTGTGATTATAGTCTGACAGTGTCCCTCTGAGCTGTGTTTCTCGAGATTGCATTGTCGTATGTTGGGTTGTTCTTCCTTGCTTACCCGTGTTAGTTCTTAAATTTCGAGGTTGAAATTTCTTAAAGGAGGGGAGGATGTAATGTCCCGGATCTTTGCTGGATCCTTAATGGGTCTTGTTGGATTTTTATTGGATCTTTCGGATCTGTTTCGGTGAGTTTCGGTTCACTTTTGTGGCTTCCGAGTTGAGTTTCGCGATCCGTGTGGATTTTTCTCTCGTACTAGTTACGGAACTCTACGGTGAGTTTATTTGTCAGTTCATCGACTCGAGGATGCTACAGCGACGATGTACTCTCCGAGCCGGTCGTTTTGACTATTTTTACGTATTTTTCTGAGATAGGGCCAAAAATCAAATTTTTCAGAAATTAGGAAAACTCCTAATTTATTTTCCTATTTCTTTTCCTTTCCTCTCTCCTCCTTCTCATTTTCACCGCTGCTCTCTCTCTCTCCCGTTGCTCTCCCATTTCGCCTCCTCGGCTCCGACTGCAGACGGAGGACCTAGGGGCGAGTGCTGGGGATGCTGTGGAGCTGGCTGGGTGCGCGACGGGGCGAGGATGGAATGGTTTTGGCGCGATCCCGAACGGTGGATTCAAAGCCAGCGTTTGAGCTCGCGGCACAGTTTTCGGCGCAGTTTAGTCCCTTCGGGGCACGGTTTCTTTGGTGGAGGTAGGGTGACGGATCTTCACTTCCTCCTGCACGTTTTCCCTGCCATTGCACGTCGTTCGGCGCAGAAACGGCTGAGTTTGGGCTTGTTTAGCCTAAATCGTAATTTTTGGATTTTGTAGGGTTCGCCAGAAAACGGCAACCATTTTTAGATCAGTTACTGTCAATGGACTCCCTGGGACGTCAGCGTTCCATAGTCACTGATTTTGTCTCATTTGGTGGTCCCGTTTGACCGCTAGAGCTCCGGGAAGCTCGGTAGCCCTTTTTGGGTGATTTCGTTAAAATCACCCGTTTCTTGCGATCTGTGCGTCGTTTTGACTCCGGTTGGAGTCCATGTGATTGTATGTGTGTTCAGGGTTGTTTCCCCTTCGTCTCGGGACGAATGGGGCGTGGAAAGGCCTCCGTTGGGCCGAACCCATGGTTTCCCCGCCGTGAGAGTTGAGCAGTCGGACTAGGACTGCCTATCCCCATGAGCGGCGCGGTCTTGACCGTTCATCTGCTCGGCGCGCTCTGTTCGGCTTGGCACGCAGCGAGGGTTGTGCGGTCTATCGTAAGACCGTATAACTCAGGTGCGGCCAGGGCTAAACCATTTTTCCCCTTCGGTTTGGACCGTTGTTGGGCTGTGCGGCTGGGGTCTAGCCGCCTGTCCCTTTGTACGGCTAGTATTTAACCGTACATCACTGGTGCTGGTGGCTGTGGTGCGGCCCGAGGTGGACTTCACTAGCCATGTGCGATGTTGATGTCGTCGCCTGTTTCCCCCGCGCGGCTAGAGGTGAACCACACGTGTGTTTCCCATTTTAGGCTGTTATCCTGTTGTGCGGTCCTGTATGGACCGTTTATCATGTTGAGTGGTCCATTCTGAACCGCTCATCCCCGATGTGTCATCGGTTTACCGTGGTGGCTTCTCCCGGTGTCATGTTAGAGTCATTGCTCTGGTCTGGTCGACCCGGTGTGATCTAATGGTCGACATGCGACATTGCCTGTGTCTCGATGGATCTGTCCAGCTCAAGACGTGTGTCTGGACACCTAGAGGTACGATTTGGCCTCGGTTTGTGTGTCCAGGTGCCTTGAGGATGTCGGAGTCCTCCCAAGTCTCCGTATTTCCCGTCTGTTCCATGTCGGTCGTCTGCATGAGTTAGGGCGGTGTTTCTAGTGGTCCTATCATGGACTGCTAATGTTGGTTTGTCTGTCCGATGGTTCCCTGGATCGGTCGGTTCGGGTGAATTGTGTGCGGTCTATCCCTTGTCTGCTATAGTTTCTCCGAGCGACTTAATCTAGGACCGCCAGTGTCTTTGCCTCTGGTTGCGTGGCGAGTCCTCCTTGACTGCTTGGTTGACCTAGCGGCCGAGTGATGGATAGCCTAGGCCCAGAGAGTGGTTTACCGGTGGTTTGGTTTCCGGTATCTTGGCTTGACCTTGGGATTTGCCATTGTCACGCGGACATCACCCGATGTCCTGTGAGGGCTGTAACCGTGTTCCGAGGTGGCCAAGAGGGTTTGTGATTGTGTGTCTTTGCCTGGTTCTGGTCAACCCGGGGTCACCCAGTGGTTGACAGGTAGCCTTATGTGTCTCGACAGTTCTGTCCAGTTCGAGACATGGTTCTGGATGCTTCGAGGTATCATCCTACCTCGATCTACGTGTCCAGGCGTGTCTGAGGGTCCTCGGTGTTCCCTCAGGTCTCCGTGAGTCATTTTCAGCGGAGTGTCGTTTCGCGTGGCTTAGGATTAGACCGATTGGCAGCTTGTTCAACTGTCAGTGAAAATCTTGCCTTTGAGTCGTCCGACTCAAGGATCGTTACGTAGTAGGTCTAGTCGCCTTGTTCTGAGTCTGTTGGCAGTTGTCTTGCCGCCTTGGTGCTTCGTAGTACGTGCGACAGTGCGTTCTAGCTTGTCTATACTCTAGCACTTGTGTTTCTGAGTCTGGTGTCTTGTGAGCCTCCAATTGTTGTAGCCCTAAGGCCTTGAGTTGCCGACCCGCCTGGGAATGGCGGAGGGGTGTTCCCGTTATAAGCGGTTTGTAAGCTAGTTTCCGTGGCCCCCCGCTGTACAGTGGCATCCTGCTGGGTGGGGAAAACTAGCTAGAGGCCTGGCTCTCCAGCAAGAGTCGGTGTGTGCACACGTGTTCAGGGGCTTTGGACTGACGCCGACGGGCGTGACCCTGACTAGTACTTGTATAGTGGTTCCGTGTGGGTCTGCGACTCGGCCGTGCCCATGTTGGTCGGGCTCGGTGGGTAGTCGAGACACTTGTGGTGTGTGTTGCGGCGCAGCATAAGACATCAGTGGACGCAGCTGGCTGTTCTTCTAGTGTGGAGGTGCTTCCCTCACGTGACACGTGACTCTTCGTGTTCTTTGCGTTTCTTGCGCGTCGTGACCTTTCCGGGTTAGCCCTCTCGTGGCCCTACTCGAGGTCAGTGTTGTGTTGTGTGCACGACGTTCTAGTCGTATGTGCCGTCGGGTCTGTTCGTCATCTGTCTAGGTCTTTCCTAGACTTTTTGTCTGTCCTTGCAGGTCTTCGTCTTAGGCTTGGCTTCGTGTCGGCAGATCGGTAACTCCTGACTTTGTCAGATCATAGCCACCCTTCTGTCGCTGCTTGGAGTAGTTTGGGGAGCTGAGGTTGGTTCAGCTATCGTGCCTGTTCGGTACGACTTTTTCCCTTTTCTTTTAGCTTCCCATGCTCTTAGCATGTTCCCTACTCCTGCTGTTCCCGTTCTTTTTACAGCTGGGTAGTGTAGCTTTTCCTGCTTTGCTACTACTGTTGCTTTCTGTTCCGTGTACTGCGCGCTTTCCAGTGGGGATCCGCATGACCCCTACTGAGCCTCTGTTTGGAGACTCACCCCTGCTTTTCAGGGGGGTGGTGTCGCCCCTGTTCGTTGTTCCCGGTGTGGCATGTCCGTAGCTGCCAGCGGTACCTGCGTCGGGTTTCCCCCGACCTCAGCGTACGTTCTTTTCCTGTGGCATGTACTTGTCTTTAATTTTCTGGACTGGACTTTGATGTAATTGTTAAATTGAATTGTTAATAAAAAGTAATTTTATTTATGCTACTTTAGCAAACCGATCTAATGAAATTTAATTGCTTACTATACTATCTCTGTGGCTTCAATGTATTACGCGACAATCCTTTTTCCCTTCGGAGCTTTACCGCTCTTGGGAGGCCTCGCGGGTTTCGGGTGGTATCAGGTGTATTCGGTAGTCCTACCGAGTATATCTGGTATCCGGGATCTGGGTAGTCACACGCCAAGCCCAGACAAGGGGAGAGCACACATGCTCAGCCCAATAAGGAAGAGGCCGGCCCAACAGAGCATCGGATTCCACGACGCCGATAAGGCCGGCCCAAGTGCGGTTCTCGCCGGAGGACACTCCGACGACCGACCGTTACCCCCCGCGACGTCGGCCTTGACCCCATAACGGGCGAGCACACCCTATGAGTGCCGTAAGACTCGCCCAGGGACCGGTCGACGCCGGGGCTATCGCCCCCAACGGGAAACTCCCGCCAACATAGCGGGGAACGTTACTCCAACTAAAAGGACCCTTCCCTATCAAGGGATGAGGCCCTCGCTCCAGGACAACCCATATAAAAGGGACACCGATGAGAGAGAGGGGCACGGTAGATTATTCTACTAGACTCCACGCTACTACGCAAGATGATACTCCTACCCCATAGCTTCTTACTGAGAAGAGAGCAGCCCCGACTAGCAACAACAACGAGAGGGTCATCTACATCCAAAGAGCTTCTTCCTCCTGAGCGGCCTTACCACCCAGCGAGCACTCTCCGAGAGCCCACTGGGAGCGGCAAGCACGCGTACGGAGGACCTACACGCCTCCTGGAACAACTACTACGGCCCCTACTTCTCTCTCACTCTGCTCCTCTCTATCGCTCATTAAATCCCTTGCTGACTTAAGCATCGGAGGGTTGTCCCCTGGGGTAACACCCGGGACTCCTTCTGATTTCTTGGTGTGTGCAGGCATCCACGGGCGCGAGGCGATTTCCCCCAACAAATAAATAGAGAAGGTGGTACGTGACCTATGAACCATTTTCCTGCCGCTACATATATAAAGAGACTTTTTTACTTTATTCTATTATTTTATATGTATTATATATATAGTCTTTTTTTATTTTAACACGGAGCGAGATGGATCGAGACGGAGCGGATCGGGATCGATCCGACCCGTCCCAGGCCGTGACCGAGATGGACGGATCGATCGAGACGACAAACCCTAGTTAAGAGGACACTACAAGACGGTCTCAAGCACGTTACTTTTGCTTCTAGTCACCCATATCCTTGCTTCTTTTTAATTATTATAAACAAATGCCACTTTTGGATATTTGTTAAAAGTAATGAAAATTCAATTCATTTAGATGGAAATTGTACATGTACAGGTCTCTTCAGCAGGATATTGAACACACACACACACACACACACACACACACACACACACACACACACATATATATATATATATATATATATATATCTCTCTCTCTCACTTTCTTACATTTTTCTCGCTAATAAACTTCGAAACTTTAATTAATTTAATAAGATTATAAGTTATATATTATTAAATATATTACTTTTTATTTAAAATTTTCAATCGAGTCAGATTTTAGTCAGACTTTATATTTTTTAATACTGTCTGACCCGACCTGACTTGACCCGATGTAGTTCAAGTCTGAATTTTAATATTGATAAGTCAGACCTAAATCTGGCCGACTTAAATTCTCGACCCGAGCCTGACTCATCAACCGATCTACTTTTCTCTGACAAATCACATCTATGCAACTACAGTAGTACTGATAGGACCATCACTGGTTAATAAGTTTCCTTTTACTCTTCTTAATCTTATTGTGGGTCATTAAATAGAAGTTTTCTGTATTAAACAATAGTTAATTAATTAAGTCGGGCTTCGTAGCCTAAACCCCGTGGCACGTTGGCTCTCCTGAGAAGGCATCCGCAGTTGGTGCTTCTGCATTCCCTCCCAATAAAAAGAGCGGCGCAGGCCCAACCAACTTATATGGGCTCGGCATGCACTGTGTAGGCAGTGTGGCAAATTAATATTGGCCTCCCTCAGTCACTTGCCACTTACTATCCCACGCTCGCTCGGTAGTAGTGGTCCCTTTTCTCCCTTCTACTTCAAACTCAGCACGTAGTTGGGGACTTAAAAACATCGGCACAACAAGGACTAAATTCTTAAATTAATTACTTTTTTAACGTATGCGATAAATAGCTAGGTATGGTTCGTAAAAAATTGATCGTATCTTCGTCTAAATACAAACTATCGAGTCTCTTAGTGTCGATTTGTTAATAAGATAGGATAGCGCATTCGATCTCTCTCGGTCGAATGTGATATATATTCCAACCCGAGTAAGAGAATTATGTGTGAGAGGTGTCAGTAGACCCCACACACTCTCTCATCCCAGGTAACAGATTATCCTACCCCCAGTAATGAATTGGAGGTTATTGGACAACTGAGTATATGTAAGTAAGGGTGAGCACGGTTTAATTTGGTTTGATTTGAAGAGAATTTTTTTCAAACCAAATCGAATCGAATTAAGACTTCAACCCGAACCAAATCAAACCAAACTAGTTTGAAATCAAACCAAACCAAACCGAATTAATTCGGTTTGGTTCAGTTTGAACCATATTCATCTCCCCTTTTAGAATTTTGATTGGATTCAAACAACAGTAGAGAAAGGTACGGTAAAAGAATTTCTACCAAATAAAGTAAATATTAATTGAGTTTTTTGCATATCAGTCCCTATAAACATAGTGAATTACCGATTAGTCCCTCTATTCTGAGTATTGTCTTAAAGATCCCTATAATCTTAGTCGTTACACGTTTAAGTCCATGCCGTTCATTCAGTTAACTAAACTATAGTTACCTTATACTAAAGGTAATGAAAATACTAACCTACCCCTGGGTTAAGTGTGAGAGTGTGAGAGAGACACAGAGAGAGGGGTGCCTCCCCCCCTCTCCAGCCCTCCGGCCGCCCTCCCCCCATCCCCTGCGACCTCCCCTCCACCTCTCTCTCCGGCCGCCCTCCTCCCCCCCCTCCCCCTCCCCATCCGACCTCCGTCCCCCCCTCCCCCACCCCTGCTATCTCCCCCCTCCCCAGTCCTCCGGCCCCATCCTCCCCCTCTGGCCGCCCTCCCCCATCCCCTGTGACCTCCCCCGCCGGCCGCCCTCCCCCTCCCCAGTCCTCCGGCCCCCTCCTCCCCCTCTGGCCGCCCTCCCCCCATCCCCTGCGACCTCCCCCTCCCTCGCCGGCCGCCCTCCCCCCCCCTCCCCCTCCGGCCCCCCTCCCCAGTCCATGGATGTGTGAGAGAGAGAGATGGGTATTTTAGTCTTTTCCATGCCATTGACGGAATATTCAACTAAATATTCTTTTTTAAGACGGAGATAAACTATGTGGACTTATTTATAAAATATTAATAATTGTAAGGATCTTTAAGATAATACTCATAATAGAGAGACTAATCGGTAATTCACTATGTTTATAGGGACTAATATGCAAGAAACCCTAACAAATAACATAAACAGGTGTAACTTTTAAGAACAAGTTCCATAATATTTTCATATAAAAAATTAAGAACTTCAGTTACAGTAAAATAGAATGTGATTTGAAATATATTTCATAAAGTCGGAAATCCCGTTAAGATTGTGGGAATTGGACTTTTTGAACTCGAATTTGTAGTTACATATATATTTATATTAATTTGATAAAAAATATTCTTAAATTCGAGTTATTGATCGATTCGATTTGATTTTATTTGATTTCTTAAATTTTAAAATTAAATCAAATCAAATTTTTTAATACGATTTGACTATGCTTCCAATCTCTCATCAGCGTCCAATGTATTGCGGCCCGAATCCATCCAACCATTTCATGCCACCACCCAAGCTAAAGTGAGATTTAAAGTGGCAAGCGTACGTGAATGGTTGGAACTTGGAAACGCTTCTTCTTCTACCCATGAGGGGTGCCCTAAATTTATTGTTCCCCGTACGGCTGGTACTATAGAATTGAAGTTTTCTTCTTCTTCGCCCGAGGGATTGGTCAATATATATGAAGTTGACTTCCTGATGCGGATATATACGTAGATTCCACGGAAGAGACCGAGATCCGACCATGACAAGTGACTAGGGTTCCCCAAAGGAGCAAGTAGTTGAGGTAAAAGATGACGAGCATGCAGGCCAAAGACGACGAGCTCCGAGAGGTCTGCCAGCTTAATTATAAGCTAGCGTGTGCCCGTTCAACGCAGAATCATTAGTCTATGAGCTCCCCAAGAAGGTCATGCGGTTTCAAGTTAGTCAACAGGATGTCTGAGCATGTTAATGGAAAATGGGGTACGTACGTAGTGATGAGGTGTGTAAGATCCCAATCAGCTAGCACTACTCCCCGACTGGCCATATATAGTCCTTAATTTGAAGGGCACACACATGGAAGGAGATGGAATATTCACCGTGTGGTCTCGTCGTGGGTGCGTGTTGGTTTCCTTCCACTGAACACAATCTTTGAACTCAATGACATCAAACTTTTCTTCCACCAAACACGATCTTGCTCTCTACTACATAACGTGCCGCAGTTTTTAACCATGGATGGAACAGTAGTACCGTTCGATATTTGAACTTTGAACTTCTTCCAGTTGTCAATAGGAAGAACTTCCAGCCTTTCCACGCACCGTATGCCCCACCGGGTAGAGTGTTGTTTAAAGTGTACGTACTAGTTAGTATTTGCTTGTCACGTTCTTGTCATACTCATGTTCATGGGCCAAAGATTCCTCGTCGAGACTCCCAACTGTCGGGCTACTCTTTTATTATTGGTAAAAGTGATACCTGGGAGACGTCGCCCCTCGTTTGAATATTCTCATGGGAGACAAAGGTACAGCTCTGGGAGAAAGGAAAAGGTCGTTAGCTGGTTGACCAGGACTTGATTGCTGTGCTGTTACTTAACGTTCTCAAAAAAGGAAGTGGAACGGCCTGTACTTGCTACTGTTTCAGCAGGCAGCGCCATTAATGGTACCTCTGGCCCTCTCTTTGATTAGGAGACAATGATAATTCGGATTGTCTAGGTGGGACAGTCTCTTTTTGGATAGAGATCCCTTTGATTTTGATTGCAGAGGGATTGTCTCGAGGGTTAACTTAATTTGTTTCAGTTTTTGAGTGGGTTAAATTTTTTTTGGGTTAATCAGGGTTATTTACGTACGGGGTTATTCTGAATTCATATCTCGTGCCAACGGTGCAGTGGACACCGCTCTGCACCATCGGTGCAGAGGGCGCAGGTTTGACCCCACGCCTCCGTCATGTGAGACCTGAGATCCCCCCGCTACAACCTCCCTCCCCCTAAAAAATATATATATATATGTTGTTCCAAATTAGATAACTCTCTCCCAAAGTATTTTTTGTGCTAATTTAGAAATATCTCTGAGATAATTTAGGAACATCCCTCTATTAAAGTAGTGCTAATTAATGCTCTTTGCTAGGGTATTTACATGTGGCAGGACGTGAGAACATTATCTGTCTCGTTAACTAGATAGGCTAGATCGTCCAATTGATTAGTTTGTATTGAGTTTGTAGCAGTCGAGAAATGATTGCCCAAATCATGATGATGGGAATCAAGCCAGCTGTCGAGCCAAAGCAAATCGAGCAAGCTGTCAGGCCAAAGATGAAGGCGCTATAGGTCCCTAGCGCGACCTGACAGAAGGCGCTAGGGTCCCCTAGCGCGACATGAAGAACGCGCCAGTCACCCCTAGCGCGATCACAGGCAGAAACGGGTTGCAGATGGTCCAACTTCCCGGCGCCTAACTCTTCAAAGTCTTCGATGTTAGCTTTCTTCCATGGTTGTAAATCGACGTGTTAGCGTCGTTTTATCTTCCCCTTTCCCTATATATGTATCCCTTTCGTTTGATTAAGCATAATCGAAGCATGAATCTATGAGTGTTCTTGAGTGTAGCCCCATGGCTATCTTCCCCAATCTTTGGAATCCCCCTTCATCCGTCCCTCTATGGGTGCGAGGCCCAATTCTATTCCCCCGATCCTCTCCCTTTCCCCTTCAATGGAGGATGATCGAAGCCTCGGATGCATCGGCTCTGAGACAGGGTCGAGTGTGAGGCTCCATTCGGAGCTTCGTTCTTCTTCCAACCAACGATTCCACTTCCCCACCACTGCCAAGATGTTGTTAAGGTCTGGATGGAGCTCGGCTGCACCGTACCTGCGAAGGGTTCGGGTGAGAGGCCCCAGCCAAGCTTCCTCACGGCCCTAACATCATCTACGTCCTCCCTCCTTCCCTTGCCGCTCACCCCACATCCACCTTCCCAAAAGTTATCCTAGCTAGTATTAGGTTGGTTTGATTTCAATTTCAGCATTCCCCATGTGTTCCCCGTCGTCCTATGTGTTTCCCCTTGTGTTTTGAACCCCCAGAGTCATCCACGGGAGCCCCGACGTCGAGGTTCTCCGTTCAGCTGTTGTATGAGAACGCGCGTAAACGATATAGCGCGTTCTTCAGAATGCGCGTAAAGGGTATAGCGCGATTATGATCAGAAGGAAGAAGAAGACCCCCCCACTTATGTCCCGCATCACATGATCCACACCTTCAAGGATTCGTTTGACTAGGAAGGACAGAGTGTCACCAGAGGAAGACTTACAACCACAAGTGAAGAGTCAAAAGCCGGCTGAGCACCGGGCTATCGCATTGCCCATGCCCGCTCACTGGTCGCCGTCCTCACAGGTCATAGTCCCCTTTGGGTACAAGGCCACTTCCTCCCTAAGCTTGCGTGACATCCATACATTGGCGGTCGAGATCATGAGGAAGTCGATGTGGCTGGTGGACCGGGAGGGCCTAGATGGCACGTTGGTGTCCAACGAGTGGAGGACTGTGGCCTCGTGTAGGCTGTCCGAAGTGACCGGGTGCTACCTCTCCTGGACAACTGCCGCTGGGTCTTCGAAATGGATGAATATAGGGTAGAGAAGATGCTGCAGGAGTTGCGACGCTAGGTGCAGGCGTGGGAGGAGGAGAAGAAAATCCTCCATGCACTCTCTGATTCCCTGGCCAAAGCCAGGGAGGTGATTCGGCACCAACTGGTGGCCGCCCAAGAAGAGCAGTGGCAGGCAGAGGCGGTGTGGAGCACCGTGGAGGCACGGGCGATTTCTGCCGAGTCGAAGGTGTCCGCCCTGGAGGCAAGGGTGAAAGTGGCAACAGAGGTGAAGGCGACGGCAGAGGCCAAGAAGGCGAAGGCGGTGTCGAGGGCGGGAGTAGTGGAGGCAGCAGCAATGACAACCATCAAGTGGTACAAGGATTCTGCGGAGTATACCGAGGAGGTGAATGACGTGGCCTACACCATCTTCCGTCCTGCCAGGGATCTCGATTTTCGCAACGAGTGGGCAACTGCCTTGAAGGTTGGCACTGAGGCCACCAGTGTGCCCGTGCCCGACCTGTAGCCTCCTATCGATCCTTATGAGGTGGGGCTCGTGGAGGAGGATCCAGGGGGAACCTACCGCACCCGACGCAGCCAACGAGGGGGTGATAGGGGCCATAGAAGCCCCCAAGGTGCGGTCGGCGAGTTGGTGGTCATCCCCGACAACCCCCAGGCGCACGACGGAGTTACTCGAAAATCAACCCCAACCCCTGAGTCCAAGATCCCCCCTGAGGTCTGAGGAGTGGCCTACCAGTTGATGCCGCGTGCTCGCCGTCGTGCCTTCTTCCTTTCTTTTTCCTTGTTCTTTTCTTTTCTTTCTTTTGATGGGCGCGTCCACATAAGTGTGCCAGTGAATGTAAATTCACTTTTTCAAATGGAATGGAGCCCCTTTTTGTCCATTGTGCCTTTGTGTCTCCCCACACGGTCCTTTGGGTTCTGGGGTTACTTTAGATGTTGGTGGGTCCAGTTCTCGAACCGTCACATCAGTGTTAGTGGCACTACAGACGAGGTTGCTTCATAACTCGTCGCAGGGATTGAGGCATGGATGTCTGCACCAGCCAGTGAAGGGTCTCCTTGTGTTCCCCAGGGGTGCTCTCTTACTGCTATAAGTATGGGCTTCCAGGGGTTGTAGGGTCGACAGAGGTCTCAGTAATTCTTCAGGGAGGCTTCTGCTGGCTGGAGGGATGGCGAGCCGAGTGCACAAATCTTCTTCAAGTTTGGAAGAGGGATCGCCTAAGCGTCCACGCCTTAGGGAGAAGCCCTTGCCTGAGGTTAGCTCTTCACAAGGTGTGAAAGAGTAGGAGGGATCTACTAGATTCCGGAGGGGCTACTTGGTAGGCTGGCAGGTGGCCTTGTACAAAGTCCACCAGTCGTAGGACTTGAAGGGGGTGTTGAACATCACCCCTGACGGCCTATGTTTGATGACTAGGTCCGCCCTTTGTATTCCCTTCCAAGAAATAATGAATGGTTCTCCTCGTTTTCTCTTCTTTCTGCGTTTGCGCGCTTTGTGTGTTTTTGTTTTCTTCTGCATCGGTAAGCTAAGGGCACCATCCTGCAGGAGTCACGAGAGAACAGAGGGTGGAGGCCATGCGCCGGGGGCTGTGTAGGTCTCGACGTTCGTCGGGGGCTGTTAGCGGTAGGCAGATCAACATATGGAACCTCTTCAAACACTGGTGAGTAGTACACTGGTCCATAGTCCCAAGTTGGACTGAATGGGACCTCTCCAAACTCGACCAGGTGGCTCAATGGTCCATGGTTGACGGGCGTAGCCGTTGATAGATGGAACCTCTCCGAGCACCGGCGAGAGGCACTTGGTCCGAGGTCTTACTCAAGACTAGGGGGACCATTTCCGAACACAACAGGGTGGCACAATGGTCATGGTCGCAGGTGTAGCTAGCCAATAGTATATTGTACCGGTGGGGCCAGTTGGTCATTTCTCCTGGGAGAGCTGACCAGTCAGCCCTCCGTTAATTATAGGGCATGTCGGCCTATCTCTTGGTGAGCAGCGTGGTTGGCCAACTAATAGATGTATGCCAAGAAGACTGGAGTTTTGAGGGGGTGGAATGTCCTTCCCTCCCGAAGAGGAAGTGTAATATCCCGGACCTTTCGGATCCTTCTTCGTGGGTCCCGGATCTGGTTTTCAGAGCGTCTGGCTCCGTTGTGTCCGAAATTTCGTTTCGGACATCTTTCGTGTTCGGATCGGCGCGATCCGGAGTTGTTTCGGAGGCCCGGAGGCGTTCCGCGGCTTTTCCGCGTGTGTTTTCCGATTCCCGGTGTGTGTTTCGACTTTTCCTTCGGAAGCTCGCTGCGGGCGAACCGGGCAGTTCCCCCAGGCACGAGTGGTACCGTTGCGATCGGTGCGTTCCGAGGATTCCAGAAATGTATTTTTCTATTTTTCGGTATTTTTCCAAAAATTCGGATTTTTCTATATAGCCCTAATTCTTTTCTTTTTCTTTTTCTCCTTTCTCTTTCTTCTTCTTCCTCTTCCTCCGTTTCTTCCCACCGTGACACCCTCATCTCTCCCTCTCTCCCATTCGGGCGCAACGAACCCCTCTCCGGCTACGGACGGCGGCGGGGCGACGGAGCGGACGCGTGGGCGACGGTGAGGCGATCTCGTGGGCGTGCGGCGAGCGTGGGAAGCGTGGGGAGTTCGTGAAGCTTCGAGCATTCTTCGTGATTCGTGATCGATCCGGCGGAGCATTCGCTCCATTGAGGTAGGGTGACGTTCCTTAGCCTCATGCCGATCTTTTCCGCGATTTATAGGCCGCGGGGAGGCCGAGAGGGGATCGTTTGAGCGTTTTTAGGTTTTTCCATGATTTGGGGAGAGCTCGCCCGATCTATGGATTTGATGCATGATTTCGTATTTTGATGGCCTAGAATCATGCTAGGGGTCCCCAGGGGTCTTCCCCTTTGTTTTCCCCCTCTCCTATGGAGGCATGGGGGCGTGGTTAGAACTTTTGGGCGTTCTTACCGTTTTCGGCCGCGGACTGAGAACGCGCTATACTCCAGTAGCGCGTTCTTAGAGGTCGCGCTGCCACGACCGAGCGCGTTCATCGGAGAAGATGAACATGAGGCGGTTCCTGTCGCGCTATAGGGTCATAGCGCGATCATCCTTGTCGCGCTAGGAGGACCTAGCGCGATGGTTCTTGTCGCGCTAGGGAGACCTAGCACGATCTTCCCTGTCGCGCTAGGGTTTCCTAGCGCGTTCTTCCGTGTCGCGCTAGGTATCCCTAGCGCGATTTGGCTATTGTTGGGTGTTCCCCTTGGGCCGTGCGTGCGTCCCGGGCACCCCGTGGAGTTCCGTGACCGTGTCTTTCGTATCCGGAGGTTCCGTTTGCCTTGGTCATGCGTTTGGCCGTGGGCGGTGAGTCCGTTTTTCTTCGACCGTGGCCCCGTTTGACAGAGCTAGTGCGTGGGGTGATTCCCACACGTTGTCGGTTTCGGACGTCGTTTTCCGTTGACTCGAGAGTCTACTCCTTCAGTGACCCTCCACTAGTCGTAGCCCACCAGTACGAGGTGCTGGTCTCACCTGGGAGTGGTGTACGGGCACCCACCTTTCGAGACGGTTTGTGGACCAGTTACCGTAGGCTTCTCGTCTTAGCCAGAGTCTGGCTGCGGGGGAAAACTGGTCAGAGGGCCAGACCTAGGACGCGTGGTCTGTGTGTGCACACGTGGTTGGGGGCGGTTGGACCCACGTCGACGGGCGTGACCCCAGCTAGTCACTTGTTGTGGTTACTTGTACGGTGTCTGCGCCTCGGGTAGGACCTACCACGTCAGGCGGTTCACCTGCGGTGCGGTGTAAGACGTCAGGGGACGCCGCCGGCTGTGCTTCTAGTGGGTGGTACTCCTGTCGAGTACGGAGTGTCAGACTGTCAGTCGTGTGTTTCCGACCTTCGGGTTTTACGGTTCGACCGTTGATTTCGGTCTTCTCGTACCGAGACACGTGTGTCGGTTTGCGTGCCGTAGGGTTTAGTTCTGTAGAGTGCAGGGCTTTCCTTTCCGAGGTACTTTCCTACCGCTAGAGTAGTGGTTTCTCGTTTTACGAGGTAGGGTCCGAGTAATCCCTACTGACTCTTGTTCCGAGACTCATTCCCTGCGTGTTTTCACTGTGTTTCAGGTGAGACGCTGTGGACACCGAAAATTGCACATCCAAAATGTCATGCTCAGCCCAGCATCAACAACGGCGCCGAGTGAAGAAACCCCCGGGGAAATCAAGCACAAAAGGCCCCACAGCCCGTGGGCCTCGAAGAAAATCAAATGGGCCACAACTCATGCTCACAATGGGCTCAAAATTGCCCATTTAGCCCTTCAGCGGCACGCCCAGTTGAGGCCTCAGCGGCACGCCCTGGCAGAACCCTCCAGCGGCACGCTCCCTTCAGCGGCACACCCTGCCGCGGCCCTCGCCGGCACACCCCTATGGGGGTTCACCGGCACACCCCCAAGGGGGTTCACCGGCACACCCCCAAGGGGGTTTCAACGGCACACCCCCATGGGGGGGTCTTCAACGGCACACCCCCCATGGGGGGGGTCTTCACCGGCACACCCATTGGGGCCTCAGCAGGCTTCAGCGGCACGGCCCCTTGGGGCCTCAGCGGCACGCCCTCAGCAGGCCTCAGCGGCACGCCCTCAGCAGCTTCAGCGGCACGCCCTCAGCAGGCTTCAGCGGCACGGCCCTTTGGGGCTTCAGCGGCGCGGCCCTTTGGGGTCTTCAGCGGCACGCCCTTCAGGCCATTCAGCGGCACGCCCATCCGGGGCTCCAGCGGTACGCCCTTTTGGCACTACAGCGGCACGCTTGTTCAGCCCTTCAACGGCACAGCGTGAGTCACTTTCAACGGCCGACGTGAAGCCCATGCCCTACGCCTCCTTGGCGCGCAGTGGAGCCGTCCGAAGTGGCAGCTGGTCGTTGGGCCACGTAGCCTACCCCACTGACAGCCAGGACGAGCGAGGTCAAACCCCATCATCACAAGGTCACTTCCCACCTCCGGTTGCTCGGACTATAAAGAGGCCTCCTCCTTCGACACGGAAGAAAGGGGGGGACAGAGAAAAAAAAATAGAGAAGAGAAGAGAGGCAGACGGACGCACACACGCAGAAGAAAAGAGAAGAAGAGAGAAGAAGAAGAAGAGGCCCCCTCCCTGTCGGGAGCTTCCTCCGACGACGACCACCACCACGGGAAGGGAGCAAGAGTAAGGGAGAGAGGGTTCGATGTAACGGGGAAAGAGTTAGGGGCGGCTGGCCTCCATCCTGCCCTCCGTTCCTCCTCTTCCGTTTATGTCTTATTTTCTTTTGTGGGGCCTTTTCCCTTTTCTTGGCCATGGCATCATCTTTGGCACTCTTTTTTGCTATGATATGTATGTAGGGCCATGCCCTCTTGATTCGCATGAATGAAAACCACCCTCTCCGGGCTCCTCCATGATTTTTTGTTGATAATTTTTGCTAGTCTTCACGGCCTTTGATGGGCTGTTCGTTTTCCCTCCGTCTCCACATTTCTTCAGCGTTTTTGGGGTCTCCCTGTGGGTATGATCTCTTGCCCACGACCCTTGGCCTCATAGGCTTTCCACCCTCTGCCAGGGCCATCCCTGAGTGCCCACCCGCTTGAGGAGGAAGAGGGACCCTTGCTCTCTCTCCTATCGACCAGCTGCCAATAGGCCACCCTCCCCCCATGCCTTGAAGCCCTCTCCTCTTCCTTCCTTGGAACAACCTGTAAGACCCTCTCCAGCCTACACACTTAGCAGTTTAAATCCCCCAGCGATGCCTCTTCCTGGCCCTTCGCCGGCACACCCGTTTGGTCCCTTAGCGGCACACCCCACCAGCCTTCAGCGGTACACCTGCTGGCCAAGCCCGAGCCCGTTGTTTTTCCTTCGTGCTTTTCGAGGTTCTCTAAAGGTGTTGCTCCCCCGGGGGCCCACCTCCAGTTGTCGGGTTCCGCCACATCAAGTGGGCGCGTTCCCTGTATCTCCCTTACGCCCCGGGTCAAGGGGAGATACTGCCGAATTTTCGTGAGAAACTAATAAACAATTAAAGAGGCAAAAGGAAGCAATAAGCGAATAAGAACGATCAACAATGAAGCCTTCCAACTTATCAAATCACTGCTGGCATCACGATGAGAACTGGACCGAGCTAACTAACCACCCGGCAGCCCGAGCATCCCACCCACAAGGAAAGAGATCGAACCGAACAAAGAGAACAAAACAAGGGGGAAGTTTGTATAAAACTGCCTACAAATTGAAACAAGAGGAAAAGAAAAGCCTTAAGACCAGTAATTAAAAACTGGATTAACCTCCATCACTCCCTTCCCAACCCCCTAGCGGCACACACACGCCTAGCCTTCAGCGGTACACTCTCTTGAGCCTTCAGCGGTACGCCCCTGCAGCCCTCAGCGGTACGCCCTTTTACAGCCTTCAGCGGTACACTCTCTTAAAACCCCAGCGGTACACTCTCTTAAAACCCCAGCGGTACACTCCCTTGAGCCTTCAGCGGTACGCCCCTGCAGCCCTCAGCGGTACGCTCCTGCGGCCCTCAGCGGTACGCCCTTTTGCAGCCCTCAGCGGTACACCTTGTTTCCCCTTCGCCGGCACACTACATACTTACATATATACATCACGATAAGGGCATTAATAATGGCAAATAAATTAATAAAAATTACGCTAACTAAAGGACTCCGAATGCGTAATATCAATCACAATAAAAGAGGTGGGAGGGGTGTGGATTCTAAGAAATCCACTTAGAACAATTAAAAGGAAAAAGAAATGAATAGAAGATGGGAAAAGAGGGAGAAAAGGGGAGCATGCGTAGGATGCTAAGGGGATGTGTGATCGCCAGAGACGCGAGGGCCTCAAAGGATATAACCAATAACAATATGGAGGGATCGCGAAAAATACCTTAAAAGCGCGGGATTGTGAGTGCTTTCCTTTCTCTTCCGATCGGCCGGCCGATGAAGAGAGTTCTTCCTTTTTGATTACCCTTGCAAAGATCAAAGACAACAACCAATAAAAATAGGAATTAGAACCAAGGTGAGTGTAGCATCAAATTCATAATAAAGATGAACATGAAAATCATGTATAAGAACACACCTTGTGGGTGTTGGCCCTTAAACCCCTATGCAAAAGGGTATGGGAGATATGATGAATGATATGCAAATAGGGAGGTGTGCAAGTGTTGCACTAAGGAGATCTCAATATGATGGAGAATAAAGATTAAATGAAAAATGATGTAATGTGCATGAATATGTATGAACTAATAGAAGAATAAAAGAATAGAGGAGATGAAAAATCTGATTGCTCCTTCTTGGCTTGGATGCTCAATAGGGAGAAGACTTTATAGATGAAGCTTTAACTGTAGAAGAGGTCTCCTCCTTTAGCCAAAAGGAAGCTTCGGTTCCTGCCTTCGGTTCCTGCAAACAGAAGAAGAAGATAGAAACAAAACAAAAGAAAACAACAGAAGAAGGAGAAGAAGAAAAAAAAAAAAGAAGAACGAGAAGATAGGAAAAGAGGAAGCAGAAGATAGAAGAAGTAGAAGAAGAAAAACAGAAGAAGAATCCGATAGAAGAATCAACAGAAGAGGAAGAAGAAGAAGCGGGAGAAAAAGGGGGAATCGGGAGAAAAAAAAAATCCACCCAACAACAGAGCCGATGGCTCTATTAAATGGATTGAAGAAAGGATAAGCATGGCAAGAGCCCAAAGAGGGGAAAGATAAGAACGGGTAATGACCAAACAAAGTAGGACACTTGGGAGAAAGGGCGCGTTCGAGCAAGAAATAAAAGTGAAACACGACCTGGGTAAGGGCGTCAATTCTAGAATTGACGACCATCCCGAAGGCGTCTTTTAAAACACGACTTAGCTTAGGACGTTAATTCAAAAGTTCAAAATAGGGTTATTTTTCATTTCTCAATATTATTTTTTCATTTTTTAGGTGAAGGTGCATCTCGTCGCCCTGATTCCAACGACTATTTTTGCGAATTTTTCTGACACCCGGAAGGCCACCAAATCACCTCTGGAAGGGGTTGAAAAATAATATTAAAAAATTCAATTTGAAAGACACGCCCTCACATACGTAGTGAATTCATTTTTTCGAATTTTTTTATTATTTTCAAATTTAAAGTAACGCCCATGGTTAAGTTGTTATTTCTAAAAAATATGGAAAAAATGCCCAGAAAATCCAAAAAAAATCCAGAAAAATCCAGAAAAATAGGAGAAAATAGGAAAAGAGATAAAAGGGAAGAAATCCAAGAAAAGTGAGAAAAACCACTCAAATAGAACTAATTTGAGGGTCAAATTGGGGCATTACAAGGCAATATGAGATGTACTCATAGTAACGTCAATTTTGGCGTGTCTACAGCTGCCCCGCCTTGGCGTCTGCTTTGCAAGGGAGCGGAGCAAACTGAAAAGTAGATGCCAAGGTGTGATGAGACACGCAATCAACATCACTTGATGAGAATGAAATCAAAAGCACGAGAGGAAGCAATCTCGGGAAATTCAACGAAATCAACAATGTTTGGATAAAATGGGGAGATGTGCACGCGGTGCACGAAGGAGATAAAAGAATGATCAACTTCCAGCGCGGTGGAAGTACCTCAGGTCACAAACCTGTAGGTTTCACCATTGGGGAGCGGTTACCAGCCAGTGGACGTGCTGCAGCCAAGGTGGATCAAGGGAAAGGAGATAAAATAAGATGATAAAAATCCAAACAAGGAGCTTTCGAGAAAATTTGTAGATCGGATTAAAATCCACACTTAGGAATTAATGAATAAAAAAAAGGGATAAGCAATCTTATCAATAAAAATAGCACGAGGTGCTAATGTGGAGATGATGTGATCGCCAGAGACGCGAGGGTCTCAAAGAGGAGACAACATGGGGAGATGATCGCAAAATACCTCAAATATGTGGGGATGTGAGTACTCCTTTTCTCTTCAAGATCGGCCGGCCGACGAAGAGAGTTTTCCTTTCGGTTACCCTTGCAAAAAAAACACACAACAACAAAAAGATTGGATTAGAAATAATGTGTGTGTAGCATCAAATTCATAATAGATATATGAGCATGATAACATATGAAAGACACACCTTAAGGGGATTGCCCTTAAACCCCTATGCAAAAAGGGTGTGGAGTATGAATGATATGCATGCAAATATAAAACAAGGGGAAAGAGATTAGGGGAAAGATTGCAAGAGTGCACTAAGGGGAGATCTCAATATGATTAAGATAAAAGAAAAAAATCGATATAATAACATGATGCATGCATATGAATTATGAATTAAAATGAAAGGGGAGGAGATGAGATAAAAAAAATCTGTTTGATTGGTTGCTCTTTTGGCTTTAATCCTCGGTGGGGAGAAGCTTCAAAGGACGAAGACTTGAAGTTGATGTGAAGAAGCCCCTTCCTTCAGCCGAGCACCTTCCTTCAGTTCCTGTAGAAAAGAAAGAAGAAAACAAAACAAAAGAGAAAGAACAGAAGAAGATGATCGAAAGAAGAAGTAGAAAGAAGAAGGAGAATAAAGAAGAAGAAGAAGAAGAAGAAGACGGAAGAAAGAGACGGAAGACAGAAGAAGAATAAAGAAGAAGAAGAAGAAGAAGGAGACGGAAGACAGAAGAAAATAAAATAAAATAAAACTGAATGGCAGAGGATCGGTAAGAAGAGGAAGAATCGAGAGAGAAAAAAAAACAGAAGGAGAAGGGATCGGGAAGAAGAGAAAATAGAAGAGGAAAAGAAGACTCGGGAGAGAGCTTTTCGACAGAGGCAGGCTCTGTTAAAATAGGGAGAATTAAAGATAGAAGGGGATAAGATTGGGCAAGAGTCCAACGAGGAAAGATAAGAACGGGGAAAGGTTTAAACAAAGCAGGACTCTTGGGGGTCGAACAGGAACTGAAGGTGAAACACGACCTGGGTAGGGGCGTCAAATCATGAATTGACGACCTACCCGAAGGCGTCTTTTAAAACACGACTTAGCTTAGGACGTTAATTCAAAAGTTCAAAATAGGGCTATTCTTCATTTCTCAATATTATTTTCCCATTTTTTAGGTGAAGGTGCATCTCGTCGCCCTGATTCCAACGACTATTTTTACGAATTTTTCTGACACCCGGAAGGCCACCAAATCACCTCTGGAAGGGGTTAAAAAATAATATTAAAAAATTCAATTTGAAAGACACGTCCTCATATACGTCGTGAATTCAATTTTTTTAATTTTTTATTCTTTTCAAATTCAAAATAACGTCTTATTCTAAGTCGTTAATTCTCGAAAAATTCCAAAAAATTCCCAGAAAAATCCAGAAAAATAGGAATTTCAAAGAATAGACGCCCTCGAATATAGGCGTTAATTTTTTTAGAAACGCCCAAGTATAAGTCGTTATTTAAAAGACGCCTCACGTCAAGTCGTTATTTCAGAAAAATAGGGGAAAAATGCCCAGAAAATCTAGAAAAATCCTGAAAAATAGGAAAAAATAGGAAAAGAGAGAAAAAAGGGAGAAATCCAAGAAAAGTGGGGAAAACCACTCAAACAAAGCTAATTTGAGGGTCAAATTGGGGCATTACAAGGCAATATGAGATGTACTCACAATAACGTCAATTTTAGCGTGTCTACAGCTGTCCCGCCTTGGCGTCTACTTTGCAAGGGAGCAGAGCAAACTGAAAAGTAGATGCCAAGGTGTGATGAGACACGCAATCAACATCACTTGATGAGAATGAAATCAAAAGCTCGAGATGAAGCAAATCTCGAGAAATCCAATGAAATCAACAATGTTTGGATAAAATGGGGAGATGTGCACGAGGGCACGAAGGAGAATGATCAACTTCCAGCGCGGTGGAAGTACCTCAGGTCACAAACCTGTAGGTTTCACCATTGGGGAGCGGTTACCAGCTAATGTGGACGTGCTGCAGCCAAGGTGGATCAAAGGGAAAAGGATTAAAATAAGATGATAGCAATCCAAACAAGGAGCTTTCGAGAAAATGACCCAAAACAGCGACAAAACAAACTGAGGATTCAATTCGGCAATGAAAATCTCATATCTTGGAAATTAGTGATCAATTCGACTCCCAAACAGCTCATCAGAATGATTTTTCAACAGTTGATTCAAAGTCCTACATGAATGCATGCTGGGCTAAAGGGAAAAATAACAAATAAAGATATAATATAATCAAGGATAATATTATTAAACTGTCAAGACTGGGTCAAGAAACTAATTTCGCGAGCTGATACTAAGCCGAAGCCCGTTTATCCACGCACCAATTCGCAAAAGGGAACCATCGTCCCCAGTCTTAGATGGCTCAACGGCCTATCCGTGTGACTAAGACTTCTCTAGAATCATCATTATTTTTGATGAAGGGGAACTCAAATCCCAGATTTACCAAAGCCACAAGGTCCTTGATATAATCTAGTAGCGTATGTAACATATAGTAAAAATGCATACGGGGAGAGATGGTGATTCAATAAGCATGGGAACTGAGAAATGAGCTGCAAGCACCGTGGGACTTTGAGTGATGATGCCCTGCCGGCGGGACCAAGAGCTTCTTATCCTGCGCTCAAAATTTCATTAGCCAAGATATAACAAGCAATGAATAAGGCATTTAATCATAACATGCATAGCATGAATCAATAGCATGTCACAACATAGTAACCATTAAGAATCATGTATTGCAAAGCATCATTGTTTGTTTTTTGTCATTGAGGATGTCAACTTGGCTAATCAAGATTTGGAGTTGAATGATCAAGATCTGATAATGCCCATGGCAGTAATCAGATGAGAAATTAGTAGGAGTTGATTGAAAGATCTGGAGATGAATAATCAGAGATGATAATCAGGAGATATAACCAAAAAAGATATGAGGAGATGATAACCAAAAATGCCCAGGGTGGCATGTCATGAGAATATCGGGAGAATCAATAGATTGATAGCAATGAGTGGAGATAGGACTCATCCCGTGCTCTTGGTCCTTGCAAAGTTGTTCCTGCAAAACACCATCAGAAATACAATGCAATTTTTGGATTTTGAAATATGCAAATTTTTATGAGTTTTGAAAAATATATGAATTTTTATGGGTTTTGAAAATATTTGAATTTTTATGGAGATTTTTTTTGGAAAATATTTTAAATTTTTGTTGGGATTTTGATCAGGAAATATTCATTTTTTTTGGATTTTGGCTTAGACATTGTTAATGCAGCATCAAAGGGTTGTTTTGAACCACTGGCTAGGGGTCCTTGTTCCTTCCCTTTTCGTTAAAACTGCCCAAAGCTGGGCGTGCATTGAAGGGTGGCGCCCTATAACCGACCGTCTTTGATCAACGGGGCCCCTACCAAGGCCATACCCGAGAAACATTCGGTCTTGGAGGGAGAAGAGAAGAATAATTGGAGATAAGCTTTATACAGGATGGGAGATGTTAAGACTTGAATTCTTTCCAAGGTGTTAACCCTCAAAGAGGTAGTCTGTTGTGCCGGGGCTTTGTGCCTTTGATTTTTAGTCCTTTGACATGCATACGACCAGGGTTTTTCCTGCGGGGACTTTGCCACTCTTGACATGCCATAATTCACAATTTTGCTTTTATCGAGATTTTGACTTGATTTGATTTTCATAATAGCCCTTTTGGCGAGATGTATATCATGAAACTCATATGAAAACTCATATTGATTTTGGGTCAAGACTGCCCCTATTTGAGACTCCTCTCGTATTGGGGATTACCGAGATTGGTCATCTCATCCGTCAATCTCTTGCCCCTGCATTTGGCCGAATAAAGAAGAGAAAAGGACTTTCAGGAATACTCATGGCATGGCCAAAGTAGCAACGGTGTTTAACCAAAGGAGCCGGCTAAGGACGCCGTGAAGTGTGTGCGGTGCCCAGCTAAGGGTTGCTCTTAACAAGAGGGGAGAGAATGTTGAATTCCCAGCGCGGGGTTCTTATAACCAAGAGTGCTGCATAGCAAGCCTAAAGACTCTTTTGAGAATGATTTCATTAAACAAAAGCTTAAGATAAAGGTTTAAAACACCACTTTTAATCTCGTTAAGAAGCACTTGATTTTGAAAATCATGCGTGAAGTAATGAGAAAATGATATCATAAAAATACTTACTTACGCCAATATGTTACCTTGCAATCTTTGTAGAAGCAGCTGTCAGAGGCGAGGTTGATCATCGTGGGATTTGTCCTCTTTGGGAGTCAAAAGGATTGGAAGCAAAGGATTTTGGGAGTGACTTAACAAGAATGAGTGGTGCTCAAACCAGACTCAGACGAATAAGGAGAAAAGGGAAGAGAGGCGAGGGCTAGAACTCCCTCACTAAGGCGCGGAGACCCTGATCACATGGAACAGTCTACAGAAGAAGCGAAAATTAGAAGGAGGAGTGAGGACTAAAGCCTCTAAGCAGTGGAGAAAGGGCAGATGCCCAAGGCAGTGGATGTGGAAGAAGTTGGGTCGGACCCATGATTAGGAGGAATCAGAAGAAGAAATTGATATATAGAAAGAGGCGATCCGGAGGGTCCGGAGGTGGTGGAGAATCAGGAGAGGAAGAATCCGAGGCTCCGGAGGGATAACGAAAGAAGGGACGCGATGCCCTGGTTAGAAATAGAGAAAAAGATGATGAAAAAGGAGGAAGAAAATGAAGGATGTGATATCCCGGAGGAGCAGAAAAATGAATCGGAAGAAAGATGGATGGTCCGGAGGTTCCGGAGGAATGAGATGGAAAGGGGCGTGATGCCCTGGAAAATGATAGAGAGAATAAGATGGAGAATCCGGAGGTTCCGGAGGAATGATGGAAGGAGGGACGCGATGCCCAAGAAGGTCCGGAGGTTCCGGAGAAATGAGGTGGAAAGGGGCGCGATGCCCGAGGGGAAGGTCCGGAGGTTCCGGAGGTAGCAAATGGAGAGGGGCACGATGCCCAAAGGACAAAGAGAGTGGTGAAAGATCCGGAGGTTCCGGAGGAAGAGGATGGAAAGGGGCGCGATGCCCAAGGAAAAGACTGAGACAACCAGATGGGGAATCCGGAGGTTCCGGGGGAATAAGATGGAAAGGGGCGCGATGCCCGAGGAACAGAGAAAGGAATGAAGGAGGATTAGGAGGAAAATCCGGAGGTTCCGGAGGAATAAGATGAAAAGGGGCGCGTTGCCCGAGGGGAAAGTCCGGAGGTTCCAGAGGGATAACGAAATCAGAAAGGGCGCGATGCCCAAAGAGGAGGGGTAAAATTCCTGGAGGTTCCAGGGAAATAGCAGGAAGGGGGACGCGATGCCCCAAGGGGAGTGAATTAAAGAAAGATGAAGATGAAGATGAGAAGTGCGGAATATCCGGAGGCGCCGGAAGGCGGGGAAGATACGGGTTTGGAAACCCGGGAAGAAGAATGTGCAAATGCATGCGAATGCAGTAGAACGGATGTGATGAATGCATAAATGCGACAGAATGCATGGAATGCAAAGAACGTGAAGAACATGAAGGGCGAGAGAATGAGATCCTCCTTTTTACCCTTGGAATGGCCCATGAAGCGAAAGATGAGAATAGGGATGAAGTTGAATGGGAGGTGGGTAAAGGAGTGGAAGGCCCCTTAGCATCAAGATAACTGCCCCTCCACGGCAGTGAAAGAATACAGCCAAATGGCATAATGGATGAAATACAAGCCCATGACGAAGCTTCAATAGTAAACGACAACTCTCTTGGAGGGTGAAAAGTAATGGTGTGAGGGAGTTGGAAAGTAGGGCTCAGAAGCATCATGTTGCCCAGGGGTTCAAGATTTGGAAGTTGGAACAGAGGGTGCCCTGCCCGGCCCTTACACCGCATCAATGCTTGGCATGGCGGCGACTTGGCCTCTTCAATCATGCCTGGCACAATAACCCGGATTGGCATCCGGCAAATGAACTCTTGCATTTTGAATAGCGCGGCCATGGCCAAATTCTTCTTTCGCAGCTCTTGATCATCCTCGACACAAGTGTTTGTAGAAGCACTCCCCTTCCGAGTAGTAAAGGGAGGTGAGGCGGAGGCGGAAGGCTTTGTGGATAATGGAGGTTTAGTGGGAGGTGTAGTGGAAAGTGTTGGAGGAAGGATAAACGGAGACGGAGGTTCAAACACGTCGAGCTTCTCCCTTTGCTCCGAAGCAGTCGGGGTTGGCTTGAGTGCAAAAAAGGGTGAATCCTGCTCAGGATTAGCCACGGGTAAAGGTGAAGGGTTATGTGGTGGAATAGGTAAGGTGGGTTGAGGCGGTGGTAATGGGAGGTTAATTGGGGAAGGTTCAATGGTAGGTTTAATGGAGGCCGATGGTGTGAAAGTTGATGGTATAATGAGTGGAAGTTTAATGGAAGGCTCAGGGGAGATTGGTGTTGTGAAGGTTGATGGCATAGCGGATGGAGGTGTAATTGATGGAGGTTTAATGGAAGGTTCTGGGATAGGAAGAGACTCAAGAGGTGCCGATGTGGGCGATTGGAGTATCGACCCATCATCGTAACACCAATTAGTCTCGTAAACGGGGGTTGGATCAGGGATGGTGGCTTTGTCCTGAGCAGGGGGTTCGTCAAATGATAGTGGAGGGAGCGGGAAATTAAGGAAACTCGGAAGGGGTGCCTGTGGAGCTTCATCATCATCGTATACTACCTCGGATTCTTCAATTGTCGGTTCTTCCTCGCTTGGAATGCCGATACCATAATCATCCCTCCTGTCTTTCCATTCTCTCTCCATCTTTGTAATCTCGTCCAAAGCGGCATGGAGAGGATTGACTGGAGTAGGAGGAGCCGTGACCCTCTTTATTTGTTCCTCCATCAAAGTGATTTTATCGAGGAGAGTTTGCTGGAGGGGTGTGACCTGAACAACAGAAGGTTGGCAGGGCCTTGAAGGAGGAGGGGCCGTATAAAAAGGCCGTGGAGGTGGATTAATGGGCCGACCCGTAGAAGAACCCGGATGGGCCGGATTGTAATGAATAAATGGGCATTGGGGCCGTGAGGGAGGAGGAATAGAAGGAGGCGGGTGATGGGCCACCCGAGTAGAATGAACAGGAGGAGATGGGTAATGGGCTACCCGATCAGGATTGGAAGGAGGAGGGGGGTGATGGGCCACCCGTGTAGAATTGGAGGGAGATGGGTGATGGGCCACCCGAATAGAATTGGAAGGAGGGGGAGGTGAAGGAGATGCACCCTCAACAGCGGCCTTAAGGGCTTGGATCTGTTGAGGGGTGAGATGATCTAATGCATGCAAAATCTGGGAGACCTTCTCATCATTGGGACGAGAGGGCTTAATGGGAATAGTGGCTCGAAATTGAGTTGAAGGACCATTGGATTGGACATTGCCCAAGGGTCGGGCAACACCATAAGAGTGAGGACGTGGTCCTTTGAAAGTATGGTGAGAATTTTGAACATGTTGAAAGTGAGGATTATAAGAAGTGCTAGGTTGTGCATCCTCATGAATTGAATTAAACATCTTATCTTGTTTATAGTAAGCCATCATGCAATCAAAGTTCAAAATAATATGCAAAGAAGCACACAAAAGAGATGGTTACCTTGATTTGATTTGTTTGAACCTTGGTGAATTAAGGATTTTATCAAAGTTTTGAATGATTCACACAAAGGGGGGGGACCTAGTTTCAATATGATTTTACTTCAATGCCCACTAGGAACACTCTCCCACCACGTATATGGCCAACTAATCCGGGACTTCAAAAGGGTACAACCTGCCCGGCGTCCGTGAGGGAATCCACGGGTGCGGGGACTTATGGAGGCTTGGTTTAGGAATTTCCAATCCAAAGAGACGGAATGCTCAATGGAGGGTCGTTCCTTCACCAAGGGGGTGTGTGGCTCCTAGTATAAAGAGAGAGGAGGTCTCCCAAACCAATGCAATATGAATGAATGAATGCAAGATATAAGCAGAAATATGATACAGTGATAAACAAAGGAGTTCGGTGAAAACACAGGAATAAGACGCCCTGGGGCAGGGCGCTACCAATAAAAGAGACGCCCTGGGGCAGGGCGTTAATTATCAAGGATGCTCAACCAAATAAAGAGACGCCCAGGGGTGGGGGCGTCAAATCATGAAAACGCGCCCTGAAGAGAGGCGCTACCAAATAAAGAAACGCCCTGGGGAAGGGCGTGAATTCAACAGATCACCAAATATAATAAAAACGCGTCCTGACAGAAGGCGTTAAACAGGGAAAAGGCGCCCTATGCTAGGGCGTTAACAAAAAATGCGCCTCTGTCAGAGGCGTTAATTGCCTTATTCCAGAAACTCTTCACGGCCAGCAATAGCAGAGAAACACTCACAGAGTCGATCACAGTCAATCAACAAATATGAATATCAAAACATAATCATGCTCATCAAATTTTATTTTTTGGATAAAGTGGGATTTCAAAAAGAAATCTATCAACTGACAGATCACAAGTGGGACAAGAAAACAATGGAGGGTGCCCGAGGGGCACAAAAGAGGGGTACCGTGGGTACCAATAGGAAAGGGCACGCGAGGGTGCCAAGGGGAAAGGGGTAATCAAATGAAAAACGAAAAGCGTCCCACCGTGATCGCCAATTTGTAGATCGGATTAAAATCCACACTTAGGAATTAATGAATAAAAAAAAGGGATAAGCAATCTTATCAATAAAAATAGCACGAGGTGCTAATGTGGAGATGATGTGATCGCCAGAGACGCGAGGGTCTCAAAGAGGAGACAACATGGGGAGATGATCGCAAAATACCTCAAATATGCGGGGATGTGAGTACTCCTTTTCTCTTCAAGATCGGCCGGCCGACGAAGAGAGTTTTCCTTTTGGTTACCCTTGCAAAAAAAACACACAACAACAAAAAGATTGGATTAGAAATAATGTGTGTGTAGCATCAAATTCATAATAGATATATGAGCATGATAACATATGAAAGACACACCTTAAGGGGATTGCCCTTAAACCCCTATGCAAAAAGGGTGTGGAGTATGAATGATATGCATGCAAATATAAAACAAGGGGAAAGAGATTAGGGGAAAGATTGCAAGAGTGCACTAAGGGGAGATCTCAATATGATTAAGATAAAAGAAAAAAATCGATATAATAACATGATGCATGCATATGAATTATGAATTAAAATGAAAGGGGAGGAGATGAGATAAAAAAAATCTGTTTGATTGGTTGCTCTTTTGGCTTTAATCCTCGGTGGGGAGAAGCTTCAAAGGACGAAGACTTGAAGTTGATGTGAAGAAGCCCCTTCCTTCAGCCGAGCACCTTCCTTCAGTTCCTGTAGAAAAGAAAGAAGAAAACAAAACAAAAGAGAAAGAACAGAAGAAGATGATCGAAAGAAGAAGTAGAAAGAAGAAGAAGAAGAAGAAGAAGAAGACGGAAGAAAGAGACGGAAGAAGAAGAAGAAGAAGAAGAAGAAGAAGAAGAAGAAGAAGAAGAAGAGACGGAAGACAAAAGAAAATAAAATAAAATAAAATTGAATGGCAGAGGATCGATAAGAAGAGGAAGAATCGAGAGAGAAAAAAAAATAGAAGGAGAAGGGATCGGGAAGAAGAGAAAACAGAAGAGGAAAAGAAGAATCGGGAGAGAGCTTTTCGACAGAGGCAGGCTCTGTTAAAATAGGGAGAATTAAAGATAGAAGGGGATAAGATTGGGCAAGAGTCCAATGAGGAAAGATAAGAACGGGGAAAGGTTTAAACAAAGCAGGACTCTTGGGGGTCGAGCAGGAACTGAAGGTGAAACACGACCTGGGTAGGGGCGTCAATTCATGAAATTAACGACCTGCACAAAGGCGTTATTTAAAACACGACTTAGATTAGGACGTTAATTCAAAATATTCAAAATAGGGCTATTTTTCATTTCTTAATATTATTTTCTCATTTTTTAGGTGAAGGTGCATCTCGTCGCCCTGATTCCAACGACTATTTTTACGAATTTTTCTGACACCCGGAAGGCCACCAAATCACCTCTGGAAGGGGTTAAAAAATAATATTAAAAAATTCAATTTGAAAGACACGCCCTCGTATACGTCGTGAATTCAATTTTTTTAATTTTTTATTCTTTTCAAATTTAAAATAACGTTTTATTCTAAGTCGTTAATTCTCAAAAAATTTCGAAAAATTTCCAGAAAAATCCGAAAAAATAGGAATTTCAAAGAATAGACGCCCTCGAATATAGGCGTTAATTTTTTTAGAAACGTCCAAGTATAAGTCGTTATTTAAAAGACACCCCACGTCAAGTCGTTATTTCAAAAAAATAGGGGAAAAATCCCCAGAAAATCTAGAAAAATCTCGAAAAATAGGATAAAATAGGAAAAGAGAGAAAAAAGGGAGAAATCCAAGAAAAGTGGGGAAAACCACTCAAACAAAGCTAATTTGAGGGTCAAATTGGGGCATTACAAGGCAATATGAGATGTACTCACAATAACGTCAATTTTGGCGTGTCTACAAGGGGTAATAAAAAAAATAATAAATAACAAACAAATGATAATGATAAGAATAATCATGAATAAAAGAAGAGAAATCACCCCGGACAAAGGCATGGATGAACAATAAGCATCAAATCAGAAATCCCAGAAGATATAACTAAGAAAACCCCAGATAAAAGACATCAAGGCTCACACTGCAGCCTCTACCTCTCCCCGTGACCCGGGACAAAAGGAACAACAACGCCGCCCTTTCAGGTCAAGCCCGAGTCTTGGGAATTACTCCGATATGGCCAGGTCTTGATCTAACCTCGGGCCGATAGCTTAATCGGACCGGATTTGTTTCTCGTTTCGGATACCTTCCGAATCCTCATTGAAATTGCCATATGCTCGGCAGACATTTGAAGGGAGCTACCACGGTTTTCTCGCCGCGTTCCTGTTATGGGCCCGTGTCCGAATATGAAAAGATCCCCGAGCGGCCTATGCGGCCGGCAATTTATGGCTTTAATAAAACCATCAGTGTGATCTACCTATATCTCTCTCGCATAATTAGTATTACTCTTTTAGGCCGTGGGGCCCCTAATTTCGGCAATTAATCAAGGGTATTCCCTCGTATGGGGGATGTAAATGACGTCGTGACCTTCATGGCGCGACGGGATTCGGCCCCGACACGAACCACACAATCATCTGACGAAGTCAGATCGAGCGCACCATGGGCTCTTCGGAGCCCGAATAAATTGTCACTTTATGACTGGCACGCCCACGCACTTAATAGATGAACCGCACGACTCAAGCGAATTTTTTTTTTTTTACTGCATCCACAACTCTGGCACGCCCGGTGGGACCTATCCACCCTTCATCTCTTTGCCGAAATTAGGGGCCCCGCGGCCCCCTTCCTGTTACACTAATTGTGCCACTTTCTTAAATGCAGAAAATTAAGCAGAGAAGAGAAAGCAACATCATGGAGCCGACAATGGCTGTTGTCTGCAGCCCTGAGGTTGTGGAGAATCATGTGCGAGGCGGCTACCTGGCGGTGCCCCTCACTTTCGGGAGCTTCCCTCCCACCGTGGGCTTCCCCAACTTCTTGGGGGTGGCCTTCGTTGACATCCTCGACGCACGAGCACCCGAGGAGCCTCAAACCAACGCTCCCGCTCCGGGAGCCATCGAAGCTGCCGCCGGCCGAGCTGTGGCCGAAGACAACAATAGCGTCCCCACAACGACGCTCAGCTGCAACGTGCACCACGTGCACCACACCACTGGCCCATCCCACCAGGGGTCGACATCCCACCGGAGAAGGCTCCGGAGAAACAACACTAGCATCGGCTCAGGGCGTCGCGCCTCCAACTCCGGGAAGTCAATGACCGTCGGGGCCCTCCGAGTCCGCCTAGACGGACAGAGGTCCCAACCGGCGCTGGACCGCACCACCCCTACCATCCCAGTCCGCAACTCCTTCCACGGACTGGAGAAGCTGAAAGAGAGGGCAGTGCCCGCGACCCCAGCCGTGACACAAAAAAGGACGCCAGTTCACAGGCCGACTAAACTGAAGCAAGTCTGGGTACCTAGGGAGGCCCAGCCCACTGTACTCGCCCAGGCAGGGCCCAGCACTTTCCGCCCCAGGAGGGCCCGACGCGATGACAGGGTCGAGGCAGTGACCCCCACTCTCCGACCGGTACCCGTCATTCTGGTGCCGTCCGAGAATGCTCATCGCCGTCGCCGAGGGCGTCGGCACAATGCCGCCCGCCCTGCTCTCACGGCCTACTCCCCTCCTGCCGCTATCATCGACGCGCAACCCCAGGCCGCTCTCCCAGACCAGGAGTGGGAAGGGATCGAGCAGGCCATGAGGAACTACCTCCGAGGCCCGGGTAGCACCCCCGCTGGCCGCCAGAGACTACTGGGGGCAATGGCCTCCGCTTTCCAGGAAGAAAGGGGGGGACCTACACCTAGTATGGAGTCGAGGACCAGCCCGGAGGAGCCGCGCCAGTCCCCTGTACGGGAGGAAGCGCCGCCCCGACGGTCGGTCTTCGACAGGCTGACATTCCCAGGAGGACCGTCCCGGAGGGCGTCGAGAAGAAATAAGAATAAGAAATGGCAGACATTCACCTGCAATATGGCGGGAGTTCATGGTCGGTATGGGGCCTTACCCACCGACCCGGAAGAATTGGCCAGAATAGCCGCCAGGCCGAGACCCCTTACCAGAAGAAGAAGAGCGGCAGGCAGCGCGACACCCACAGGAGTCGAAGGGGCCCCACCTGTGGAACCCCTCACGGCCCTCACGGCCAATGTAGTCACCACCGGCGACACGAGTGGCGGACCCTCGACATCATCCGAGGACGCCCCGGCCGAAGAGATGGCCAGTCTCCCCACAGCTGACCCAGCAATGCTGCTCATGATGCAACGATTCCAGCAGGAAATCGAATCACTTAAAAAGCAGTTGAATGAGCAAAACACACCACTCCCAATGTCCTGGCAGACCGAGGTCACACCCGAGGTACCCAGGGACAGGGGGCAGTCTTCCGAGGCAGCTCTTCCGTCAACCCTCGATCCCCTCGGGGGCACTCCCCCGCAGCAGGCACATTGCACAGCGGTGACCCCGCCACAGGCTCCGCTTTCACAAGGGTCTCCCATGGCCCCCCGAGCGACCGTGGTAGCCACCCCGAGCGCACAGCCCGCTCATTTCTACCCGAGCCCAGTCGACCCGGCGGCAGTCAGCCGGTTGATGCTCGAGCAGATGATAGACATGAAATTGGCCGAGAGGGGCGATGGGGATCGGACGCCTTTCGACGTCTACCGGGTTCCCTACCCGGCTCATTATGCTGCCAGGAAGTTGCCGGCTGGTGTCACCAAGCCGCCGAAATTTGAAAAGTTCAACGGGCAAGGATCTCCCAGGGAACACATTGCCTACTATGTGAACGTCATGGGAGACCTGGCTGCTGATGAGGCCTACCTCCTGAAGTTCTTCGGCTCAACACTCACCGGACTTGCCTTTGAATGGTACTCCGGCTTGTCACCCGGGTCGGTGGCCGATTGGCCCGACATGCAGAAGAAGTTCAAGGAAAGATTCTACGTGGCCGAGAGAGAAGTTACCATGGCTGAACTCTACGCCACAAGGCAGAAGAATGATGAGTCGGCCCTCGACTACATCAAAAGATGGAGGAACCTTAGTATGAGGTGCAAACGCCCCCCGCATCAGGAGGACGCAGTTCAGATCTGCAAGCAAAACTTAAAGAAAGAAATCCTAGAAAGGATGATCGGCACTGAGGTCAAGACATTTGACCGTCTGAACAATGTGGTAGCGGAGATCGAGGCATTCTTGGCCCGATACTCCTCCACCCCAGCCATGTCAAGCCAGAGGGCCAGGCAGGCGAAAAAGAAGCCGGCTCCCCCGGAGGTGCATGCACTAGACTTCCAGGCTTTTGAAAAGCAGAAGGAGAAAGCCAAGGGAGCGGCCAACCCTCCGCCGCCCAGAACCACAGAGCGGCGGGAAGGCCCCTCGCTAAGGGAGAAGATGAGAAACAAGCTATACTCCTTCTCTCGGGACAAATCCAAGCTCCTGTTTGAGTGGGCAACTAGCTACAATAAGATCACACTGCCCGAGCCGAAAAGGCCGGGCGACTTGAAGAAGAAGGATGACCCGCGCTTCTGCATGTACCATCGGGTGCTCGGGCATACCATTGAAGACTGCTACGTCTTCAAGGACGTTATTGAGTCCTTAATCAGGGACGGGGAGCTGGACATGGGGGAGCATAAAGTAGACCCCCCGCAGCCACACGAGCTGCCCAGCATAGCCTCCTCCGTCAATATGACCTCACTATATCAGGAGTTGCCAGAAGAATGGGCGGAAGCCTGTGCCCGTGCCACTTATGAGACCTTCATCAGGGCCCCAGCTCAAGACCAAGAAGGGTGGCAGGCTATACCCAGAAAAATTAGAAAGGCGCGCACCTCTCGACCTACCCCAGGAATTCACTCGAGGGTAGCAGTGCCCCTGCCTGCACCGCCCCGGCGGTTGAAAGACTCCAGGCTATTATTGACGGGCTTGAAGGTTATGAACAGCCCAAAATCCAGCCTGTGGAGTTGAAGGAGTATGTCCCCTGGAAGGAGTTCGAATTACTCGAGCTGGCTCCGGGAACAGAAGCTGAAGCAGCCAAAGAACCTCCTCTGTGGGGTGAGCTTCCTCAAGAGCGGCCATTGGCCATGGTAGGGAAGAAGAAGAAGAAGAGAAGACCCTGGGGCAAGAAGAAGAAGGAGGTCGTCCTCGCCTGCAACACCCTCTCGGCGCTGTTCGACACCGCTCTCTCCCTGGAAGAAAAAGAAGAAGACCCACCCCATGAGCCAGCAGAGGTGAGTCAAGCTGAAGCATCCACCTCCCAGCACGCCACCAGGTCAGGGAGGAAGTGGGGGCACCCTCCTCAGGGTAGCCTCAACATCATGCTCAGGGGGGAACAACCATACCAGGTTCCCGAGCCCGAGGTCCGAGGTACCGAGATCCCTCCCCCATCAGGTCTCTACCCCGGAGGCACCAAGAGTCAAGGCGCTCCGTCATTCGCCGAGTTCCTGTCAACTCGAGCAGGAAGGCGGGCGCACCCCCAGGGGTCCTCTGCGACCAGTAAAGCAAACATTCCCCAAGCTCTACCAGCTGCAACTCCTGCCCAGCCAGAGGAAGAATTCAGCAGCACCCCAAACCTCGCCGAATTCATGTGAGCAGCGGAGAAGGCCCAACAGGCCCCGCCTGCTCAACGGGCTACAACACATCCCCCAAAGGAGGCGTCCCCTGATCAGACACCCCAGCCTCAGGAGGGGAGCAGGCGCGGCAAGCCCGAAGAAATGAAGTTGCTCAAGGTGCGGGCTGCCGAGCGGATAGTCAGACACCTCAAGAAGATCCCGACCCGGTTCACTGTGTGGGAGATGCTGTCTTTAGATGAAGAAACACGGCAAGCCATCATCGCCGCACTCCAGACGCCAGCCCACCTTGAAGCCAGTTTGGCAGAAATAGCACCCGAAGTAGCTGTGGCTTTTACAGAAGAGGACATGCTCCTGCCGACCTGTAGTCACAACAGACCCCTCTACATGAAAGGGAAGTTGAATGGCCAGCCTATTAATAGGGTCTTGATCGACCCAGGGGCGGCGGTGAATATACTTCCTTACCGGGTGTACCAGAAGCACTACTTTGATGTACACTTGGTTGAGGTCAAAAATGTCAAGATTGCTGGCTTTAACCAGAAATGTGAAGTGCCCATGGGGGTTGCAGAGTTCAACTTGACCTTTGATGACTTCACCACCAAGGTCCAGTTTCACGTCATCAACTCCAACACTTCCTACAAGGCGTTGCTTGGCCGGCCTTGGCTACACCAGAACAGAGTGGTGCCCTCCACCCTGCATCAATGCATCAAATACCCCTGTGAGGGGAAGGAAGTCAGGATCTTTGCCGACCTCCACCCGTTCGAGGTGTTCGAGTGTCACCTGTCAGATGCCAACTTATACTTAGAGAAGGCGAAGCAAGCTCCTCAAGTCATCCAAGACAAGGGAAAGAAGAAAATGGAATCAGGAGGCTGGTTTCCTCCGCCGCCCCCAGGCTATGTGGCTCCCCAACATGTACCATTTATTGCACAAGAAGAAGGGGTATTTAGGGCAGCCCCTCTCGCCATCTACCCAACACCGGGGGCACCCTGCCTCGAAGACCTACTAGAAGATGTCAGGGTCCCGCCAGGGATCGTCAAGCCGATAGCGAAAATTGAATGCCAAGCAGGTGAACAACTGAGAACCTTCGAGGTGCCTAACCCTGAGGGGCCGCCCACTATCTTCTATGTCACTGGGGAGAAGCCAGTCAGGGAAGACGATGACTGCCGGTTCCCTGACGAGTTGCATGACCCGCACGTCCCCATTAGGGGACTCCCCCACATGACTGACCAGGCAGCCAGAATGGTCAGAAAGCATAGGATTCCTCCCTACCAGCCCTCCAGCCGGAAGGAAATGTTTGAAAGAATGTGGAACCCACCAAACCTGGATCGACGGTTGCTGAAAATCACCAAGCACCCCGATCTGGGCTTTCCACTAGAAGATTACTACGAGACTGATGTCATATCGGTCTCAACATGGCCCGGCGACAACCCCGCAGAAGCTGCAGATTCGCGGGAAACCCACCAAGACACATGTCCCGGGGCCCCGGCCGAGGAGGCACAAGACGAAGAAGTATTTCTGTGGAAGCCTCCCAGCCGCCGCTGCATGGAGAAGACCCCCTCCTTCTCCGAAGTGTCGACCTCGAGAGGGCACGCCAGCGAGGCACCTCCACCCCGGCCGGCCGGCGAAACAAGGAGCAGAAGCATGGGCCAGGCTCCGAGATCCCCTCGATACGACCCCGTCATGTACGCCTTGTACCATAGGCAGCAACGGGAGATCGAGACGCTAAAAGTACGACTGGCTGAGTTGACCTCGCTAGTCGCCGACCTGATCCAGGGATCTCTCCCCCCATGGGGTGGCCGGATGCCTCGGCCCCGAGGCACCAGTCCCAGCACCCCCGCTTTATCGAGGAGGGAAATGAGAGACATGGCAAGCTCGCTGACCGAGCGGCCGACCAGGCAAGGGCTGACACTCCAAGAGAAGCTACAGAAGCCTTATTCCTTCCCGAGAGAGAAGACCCGGGGCATCTTCGACTGGGCTTGCCACTACGGCAAAGTCTCCCTTCCACGGTCCAAGAGGCCGCAAGACACCCGAAGAAGCGGGGACCCACTATTTTGCCCTTACCACCAGATGTTGGGTCACGCCATTGAAGACTGTTATGTCTTCAAAGACATTGCTCAAAGCCTCATCGACAGGGATGAGCTCAGAATGGGGGACTACGTGGTAGCCCCGCCACGCCCCCACGTGGCGGACAGCCCCAGGGCAGGAGCCTACACTGTGTCCATCCAATGCCAGGCGCTTGAAGATGCGGCTACCCCTGCCCCTGCGGGAGCAGTCTATGATGAATACATAGAAGAGCCCGGGATGGACCTGTGCCCCTCCGAGCCAGCGGGTCTCACGTACCCGGCGGCTACGACCCAGGAGGAGCGCGAGGTGAATGCAGCCTCCATGCCCAGTCATGATGAACAAGAAGAGGGAGATGGCGTCCTTGAGCCCGAGGACAATGAAGACCAGGACTTCGTCGATTTGTCGCCAGTCCCACCGGAAATTGAAAGTGGCGGCCAGGTCACAGTCGACGAATTGATTGAGGTCAACCTTGGTACAGAAGACGACCCCAGGCCAACTTTCCTTAGTGCTCTTATGCCCCTGCAGGAGCGAGAACAGTACACAAAATTGCTGAAAGAATTCCGGGATTGCCTGGAATTACAAAGAAATGCCTGGGCTCAGCGCCGAAGTGACCCAGCACATACTCTCCATCGATCCCAAGGTGGAACCAGTGAAGCAACCCCCCCGGCGCATGAGGTCGGAGCTAACCTGCCAGATCTGCAAAGAGGTCGACAAGCTCCTAAATGTCGGCTTCGTGGCGGAAAATCAATACACCACATGGCTGGCCAATATTGTACCGGTGAAAAAGAAGAATGGACAGATCAGGATTTGCGTGGACTTCCGCGACCTGAATAAAGCCTGCCCGAAAGATGACTTCCCGGTGCCTATCACCGAAGTGATGATTGATGCAACCACTGGCCACGAGGCCCTGTCCTTCATGGATGGGTCGTCCGGCTATAACCAAATTTGGATAGCCGACCACGACCGGGTCCACACAGCTTTCCGGTCACCCAAAGGGATATTTCACTACAAGAGGATGCCCTTCGGCCTCAAGAATGCCGGTGCCACATACCAGCGGGCGATGACCAAGATCTTCGACGAGCTGCTGTACGGCAAGGTTGAGTGCTACATTGATGATCTGGTCGTCAAGACGAAGAAAAGAGACGAGCACCTGAGTGACCTCAGGGTCGTCTTCCAAAGGCTCCGGCAGTATGGGCTGAAGATGAATCCCATGAAGTGCGCCTTTGGCGTGTCCAGCGGGAAATTCCTCGGCTTTATTGTCCGGCACAGAGGGATCGAGATCGACCCCCTGAAGATAAAGGCCATCCAGGAGCTGCCTCCTCCGAAGAGTCTGGGAGAACTGAGGTCCCTACAGGGGCGTTTAGCTTACATCCGCAGGTTCATCTCCAACCCGTCAGGGCGCTGCCAACCCTTTCACAGACTGATGATGAAGAATGCACCCTTCAGCTGGGGTCATGAATGCCAGCACGCGTTTGACCAGTTAAAGGAGTATCTGAAGACCCCGCCTGTCCTGGGGGCACCTGTCAAAGGTAGACCGCTTATTCTCTACATAGCAGCTACTGAATATTCACTGGGGGCAATGCTCACCCAGAACAACGATGAAGGGAAAGAGCATGCTCTCTACTACCTTAGCCGGAGATTGGTAGGGGCGGAGGCCAAGTACACTCCGATAGAGAAAGTCTGCCTTGCTTTGGTCTTCGCGGTCAAGAAAATGAGGCACTACATGCTGTCCCATGAAGTCAACTTAATATCCAGGGCCGACCCCATTAAGCACATCCTCGTCTAGCCAGTCCCAAAGGGGCGCCTTGGCAAGTGGGCCGTGCTACTCATGGAGTTTGACATCACCTACGTGCCCCAGAAGGCCGTTAAGGGACAAGCCGTCGCGGACTTCTTCGCAGCACACCCCGTGCCCGAAGACTCCCCGTTGGCCACCGAGTTGCCCGAGGATGAAACACTGGAGGTGGATCAGGTACAACAAGCCATTTGGCAGCTGTACTTTGACGGAGCCTCAAGAACAGAAGCGACCCCGTCCGGACGTGCCAAGGTGCGGGCCGGAGCGGGCATCGTCCTCAAATCTCCAGATGGAGAGGTGCTACACACTTCTTGCTGCATCAGCAAGCCCTGTACAAATAATGAGGCGGAGTATGAAGCTCTGATTATCGGCCTCCAGGTGGCCCTCCGCATGGAGATCAAAATGCTCCAGGTATTCGGCGACTCGCTGCTAGTCGTCAAGCAGGTACAGGGGCAGTTTGATGTCCGAAAACCCGAGCTGCTCCCTTACCACGCTAAGGCAAAGGGGCTCATGGAGCGGTTCTACCTCCTCGAAATACGCCATGTCGCCCGAGGGGAGAACGCCCAGGCCGACGCCTTGGCAAAATTGGCAAGCTCACTGGCAGTGCCTCCAGATGCATCTCTCAGCATCCAAGTAATAAACCAACGCCAGATGCCCAGCATGATAGAAGAGGAATCAGAAGAAGAAGACCTAGAGGTCACTACAGTGGAAGCCGTCAGCCTGCCCGACTGGAGAGACCCCTTGATGCAGTGGTTCAAACACCAGTGGTTGCCTGACCGAAGAGAAGAAAAGATCAAGCTAGTCAGAACCAAGGACTCTTATGAGCTCCGAAGCGGAATATTATTCCGAATTGTGGCAGATGCCAGACGAAAGCTGCTCCTCCGATGTTTGTCCACTAAAGAAGCTTGGAGGGTCATGAAGGAGGTCCATGCCGGGACGGCGGGTGCACACCAGGCGGGACCGAAAATGAAGATTGAAATCAAGAAACTTGGCTACTATTGGCCTGCAATGTTCGACGACTGCTGCAAATATGCTAAGTCATGTCAGAAATGTCAGGAGCATGCCGTCATACCCAAAAGGCCTCCCGTGCAATTGCACCCAACGGCGCCCAGCTGGCCATTTGCCCAATGGGGAACAGACGTCGTGGGTCCCTTACCCGCGTCTTCTACAGGATGCAAGTACATTTTGGCGGCAACCGACTACTTCTCCCGTTGGGCAGAGGCTGTAGCCTTGCAGGAGGTCACCGGAGAGATCGTAGTCAGGTTTATCCGTCGCAATATTATATTCCGGTTTGGCGTGCCCGACTGGATTGTATCGGATAACGGCAGCCACTTCCGCAATCAGAAGGCCTACCGGCTGGCAGAGAAATACAAGATTGATTGGAGGACATCGACTCCTTACAATCCGCAGGCTAATGGGCTGGCCGAAGCTTTTAACAAGACACTCTGCACCCTCTTGGCCAAGACTGTCAGCTCTAACAAGAAGGACTGGGAAGAGAGGATGTACGAGGCGCTATGGGCATACCGAACTGTATACAAGACTCCAACGGGTTGCTCGCCCTTTTCTCTCGTATACGGTTCGGAGGCAATCGTCCCCGTCGAACTGGAGATACCTTCCCTCCGGGCCGCCATTCAGCATGGGCTTGTCCTTGAAGGGCAGATCAATGCCGAGCGAAGACTCGACGAACTCTCCAGCCTGGAAGGAAAGCGGCTTCAAGCCCAACAGAATATTCAGGTCTACCAGGCCCGGATTGCACGCGCCTTTGACAAGCTTGTCAAGGAGCGCGAATTCAAGAGGGCTGACCATGTTATGGTCAAGAGAAGAGACCTCATGGCTGCCAATCCTAAGGGCAAATTGAATGAGAACTAGCTCGGACCTTACGTAGTCCAAAAAGTCTACGAAGGTGGTGCCTATGTAATTGTCAACCATCGCGGGGAAGTTCAGTTCCCGCCTCTTAATGGAAGGCACTTGCGACTGTACCACGCTCCGGCGCCCCCATTCAGGTAATAATATTACTCTTCGCCCCATCTTGGGTCGGATGTGCGTAATTAATGTCTAAATGATTTGACCACCAGCCAGGTTTCAAGAAAATATAAAAGAATAATAGGAAGAAAAGAAAGAAAAGAAGAAGCAAAAAAAAGAGAGACAAAAGAGAGAGCAAAAAAAAAGAAGAATAAAAGGAAAAAGAAGGAAGAAGCAAAAAAAGAAAAAAAGGAGAGAGAAAAAAAAGGAAGAGAAGAAGAAAAAAAAAAGAGAAGAGAAGGGAAAAAAGGGAAGAAAGAAGAAGCCCGAAAAGGGGAACGCCCCCCCATTTCCAGTCACCGCCCCGCATCAGCGGGGGTACCAAAAATTGATGTAAAAAAAAAAGAGGAGAGAAACAAACTCTTCTCTCCGTCCTCCCCGGGCGGTGAGTACCCCTTTGGCTCGGACCTCACGTCCGGGTCATTGACTAAACAAACTCTTCTCTCCGTCCTCCCCGGGCGGTGAGTACCCCTTTGGCTCGGACCTCACGTCCGGGTCATTGACTAAACAAACTCTTCTCTCCGTCCTCCCCGGGCGGTCATTGACTAAACAAACTCTTCTCTTCGTCCTCCCCGGGCGGTGAGTACCCCTTTGGATCGGACCTCCCGTCTCAGTCACTGACTGAATAGACCTCGCTGTCCGCCACCTCTGAACGGCGAAAGGGGTCTCTGGCCAAGTACCCCTCACTCGAGACCGGCACGCGCTTCCAATATTGCGGCAAAACCAGGGAGTTGCCCGTTCGGTATGTGGAGTGGTCCCCTCGTCCTCCCCCTGGGAAGGCGAGCACTCTCCTGTACCCTGACATGGGTTCCTGCCTGGTCCTCCCAAAGTGAATCCCTGCAAGGACTCATACCTTGCCAATGGGTCTCTACACAAAAAGGGGGGAAAGATACAAGAGCAAGGGAAGAGGAAGAAGAAAATAATATGCAAGGAAGAGAAAGAAGGGTAGGAAAGACAAATGTATATACAAAGAACGAGTGAAATCATAACTGCTTCGCTCTATTCAAAAAAGGATCAAACTACATGTGCTGTGGGGCATACCCCTGTGTTACTTTCAAAAAAGGAGAAAGGAATTAAGGGATGCAACGCTTAGTCGATGTCCCTGAAGATGTCCTCGAGAGGGAGGATCCCAACGTAAGGGAAGTTCGTCATATCGCGCAGTCGGCCCCTCAATTCCTCAAGACGGGCGAGCTCCGCTTCGACGGACACCATTTCGACGTCGGCGACGGCAAGAGCTTCCCTCTCCTCCGCCACCCTCCTTTCCGCCTCGGCAAGGCCAAGTTTAGCCGCAGCGAGGTAGCCCTCTAGCTTCTCGATCCGGTTCTTGAAGGAACGGACGCTGCCTTCGCCCTCCTCCAAGGCCTTTCCATGGCGTTCTCTATTATGGCGTCGGGCCTCCAAGGTCTGCAGGTACTCGTCTGCCTGAGCGTCAAGGGCGGTACGTTCGTCGGGAGCCTGGCTCTCCAGGAACTCGCGGCGCCTGACATACTTCAGCAACAACAGAACCCGCCGCGACCATTCCTCCAGTGGGCAGCTGAGCACTTGCAACGCCCCAGTCAACTGCGTCACTATGGTATGCACCTCCCGATACGACAGAGGAGGGTCGGCGAGGAGCATGGTCCGCAGAGTGATCAGCATTTGACGGACTGGTGCTTCTGATGACATATGGCTGACTGAGGGCACGACCGGGGGAGTGAATTCCACGGTGCTGTCCACTTCTGCCCACAGGTCAGCGTCCACAGCCGCTGAAGAGGAAGGAAGGGCAAGGGTCAGACCGCCTGGGCGATGTAGCTCAAACAGAGACCCTTGACCAGCCACTGCCTGGGGAGTGGACGAGACCATTGCCGAAGCCTCCGGTACTCCCGTTATTTGGAGCTCCCCTGCCTCCTCTGCCTCCGCCTGACTCGCTGCTGCCACTCCAAGGGGCAGGGGTATGGCTGTCGCTGCTCCGGCTAGAGGAGGGGCTTCAAGTAAGGCTGGGCCCGAAGTAGTCACCCATGAACTTCTCCTTCGCGGCTGGAACCCCTCCAGATGTGCACGGAGCCCCGTGAATATTTGTCTCAGGAACGGGTCCTCCATCTGGGCCGGCAGCTTCAGAAGAGGTGGAAGGGGGACTAATAGATGGGGAACGCTTCCTGCCTGCACGAGCACGGCAAGGGTCTTCACCTCCGGAATAGATGCCGAAATCGGTCCCCCCGCTCGTGGCTGACTGGTAATCGGCCTCCGCTTGGCGATTGCCTTGCGGGAGCGGCTGGGCATCTTCCCGGTCGTCGGCACCACCTGCCCACGTGAAATACGGTTAGTCGCCCGTCGCCGGGAATAATTTACGCAAGGGCGAGGAGTGGGAAGAACCATGAAACCCTGCTTACCTTAGCCCCCGTAAGGACGCGGTCTGCGGGTGCAATCTCTCCTTCCTCCAGAGGCTCGGCCGCCGCTTCGGAAATATTTGAAGCCCCTGCGGCCGACTCTTGCTCAAGAGCCTCGAATAGAAGGGCTAGTTTGCCCGAGCCCACATCGATCCCTACCTGATGGTCGATCGACGCAATTGGGGCACCCTCCTCCACAGCCTCCGGCAAGTCAAGCCCCTGAAACCCGGAATTGACAAGAAAAGGTCATTAGGTAACCAAGAAAGAGAGGAAGGAGCCGGCCCAAGCAAGCCCACACTTACGGCAGTCTTCCCCACAAAGCTCGGGGAACCAGCAAGTAAGGGGGCCCCGAAGACCGGCTCAGGCGGCCCCGATGCCCCGGACACGCCCTCGTCAGGAGCCGCTTCATCGGACGAATAATTGTAGTCTACCTCTTCGCCCGACGATGACCCAACTGCCGCAGGCTCTGTCGACAAAGGGGCCTCCACTTCGAGGCCGATGGCTGGCGTGCCCTCCCTCGGGCTAGACGAGGCCGGTACGCCGGACTTCAGCTTCCTCCTCACATATAGAAGCGTCGTCGGGGGTTGCACGCGGGGTCCGAATACTCCCGCGACGGCCTCTGCTGTGCCTGTCACAAAAAAAAGAAAAGAGTGGATTACCTCAAACCCAGTCGGCTCTCCGAAAACAAAGAAGTCGTTTAGGCTGACAAAACAAATACCCTCTTCGGCCCCTACAGCCCTGGATGACCCACGGGCTTCCTCGACGGGCAGAGCCTCCTCAGGAGTTGCAGCCCTGCCCTCGCCCGGGATTGACATAGGCGCCGGCTCCTTTGCGCCGCCCGCGGAGAAGAAATGCATCGTCGCCATACGCGAGTGCGAGGCCAACCCAGGAGGCAAATCGATCACGGACAACGCAGGCTGCCGATGAACCTCACCAGCTCCGTAGTTTGGCCCGGTCCGGGTAGCCTCAAATTCCTCAAAAGACAGGACAGGGGCCACCGGAGGGGCTACCGTCGGAGCCAGGAATTCCTCAGCCCGCCTCCGCTTTGCCGCTTGTGGCCCGGCCACCTTGGCAGCAGCCAACGCCTCCTTAACAGGCGACTTTGCTATGGCCACGGCTTCACCCGTGTCAGGCGCGGGCACAGGAGCAGGCTCCCTCGCGTGAGGAACAGGTGTGGGCACGGGCTCTTCCACAGGAGCTGAGACACAAAAAACATTCAAGTGTTAGGGATCTGCTCCAAGATGGAAAATAAAAAGGGGGGACTTAAAAGACACGGCGATAGTCGAAGGTACTGACCGACAAGTTGGCTGGGCTCGGGTTGGGCAACCTCGAATTCCTCAAAAGAGGGGACCCGTGGCGCCGAAGGAACGGCGGTCGAGGCCTTGGCCGCCTCTGGTTTTCTCCGCTTCGTGTCCCTCTGCTTGGCCACCTTTGCGGCGTCCACCGCTTTCTTCACGAGAGATTTTGCCCGGGGCCTCTTCGCTGCCTTGGGCAGAGGAGCCGCAGTCGGGGCTAGTGGCGCGGCTTAAAAATATGCAGGCTTCTGCACAAGCCGAAGGAGATTCCGGTACGTGGCCATTTGCGCGCTATCGGGGTGGTCTGTCAGAAAGGAAAAGAGAAAGAACAGACATGTACTCACGATTAGCATCCAACTGTCCGCAAAGGCCGCAATGATAAGACGAAGACAAAGGAAGAAAAAAGAGATCAAGTACCGTGAGGGCCAGTATACAGTCGCAGGGTAATCGGCCAGTAGCTCAGGGATGGCTCTTTATCCCGACGTGCCGCCTCTCGAACGAGCCAGCACACATCCTCGATCTTCTGGCACCGATCCGTAAGACTGGCCAAATCCGCGTGTTTCTTCATGGAAAGGTGGCAGAAGAGGCTGAAGTGGTCTATGCCCCACCCGTCAGCGTAATAGTACGGGATGTGCAGGCGTTTGCCTAGGACGGAGGCCCTCTGGTCTTCAATCGTCAGTCCATTCACCCGGAGAAGGACATATAGCCATGTGGTGTCCTTATAGTTCTCGGGCTTCCTCTCCTCCCGCCTCATGAAAGTGCGGTATGGGCAAAGTGTATCTCTCTCCGGACGCCAGCTCTTGGCGGGAGTCCCCTCTTCCTCTATGGGGAATGGATAATTGATGAGGTCCAGACGGTCGCTCCCTACCCGGCACAGATCCCTCAGCGTCTTCTGATAGCTGTCCTTCGCCACTGGAGGCAGCTCCACTTTCGGCGTCGGCCTCCTATCCCGGGCTTCCCGACGAGCTATCATATATGCCGCCACCTCCTTCTCTTGCCTGTTCTTGAGCCGAAGAAGATGATCTGGCTCAATGTCAAGTACTGGCACCGGTTGCCGGCTAAGGAATCTCCTTTCGGCGCCATCCCAACAATCGGTCTTGTGCAACCGATAGAAAGCCGTCCGGGCATTCCACCACTTTATATAGTCTTCGGTCACTCGGGGCACGCGACCCGGGGCTGGCACCCTGAAGGAGGCAGAGTCCGCCCGGTGGAAGAAGTCCCACCAGCTTCTAGCGTGCTCGGCAACCGCACTTCCCCGGACGTTCCGCGAAGGCAAGCCGAATTGCGCATGATAAGCAGGGATATGCTGGTCATACCCGAAGTTGCGGCCAAATCGGAAGGGGTAATACGGCTCCAGCAGTACGTTGTCTCCCTTCCGGAACACCAACACGCTCGGGCGGATAGCCAGCGCCCAATCCCTCAGCTCGGGCTCCAGCAACGGGCGCACCACGTTTTCCTGGCTGATAGGGTGGACATACCTCTCCACCTGGTCATCCTTGCATTCCCTCTTATTATTCACGAGGGGGCTTGAATGTGCGGCCAGCGTCCAGAAATGAATAGTACCGGCTGCATCCCGGGGAACCGTGGTCAACCGGCCCCGAATATCATACATCCGCATGGAGGTAGAAGCCGGCTCTGCACTCGCGAACTCCAGCATCCTCGGCACCAGCCCCCAATCCTGAAGGACTCGCGGGGCGAACTCCGGAAACAGCGAACAAACCCACGCGTTGAAGAAATGCAGTGGGCACACGTACCGGGCCTGCCTCGGGAACTGGTGCGTGCTGATGTCTCCCAGGGCCTTATAAATCAAACAGAGCGCCGCCGGGCACAGAGAAAGTTTAACACCCCACGCCATCTGGCACGCCGGATAGATGGCATCTGGCCGGATCACTGTCTCGTCCCTGTACGGCATGGCAAATGAACACAGCCAGTACGTCAGATAGGCGGCACAGTGAGTCTGTGGGTCGACCCCCATCGGATTGGCCCCGTTCCGACGTCCCCTGGAGGGGATCTTCACATCATGCTTGGGCTTCGCACGTTTCTTGCGAGCAACGGCGGTGCCAACGCAGGGAAAATCTTCATACTGCTTCAGCCCATCATAGAAATATTCCAGCCATACTGCCATACGCACCCGTTTTCTGTCCCCACGGGCGGGCTGCTTCCCTTTGTGCGACAACTGGTACAGCTCCCGGTACGCCTTCATCAGGTACCGGTATGAATACCCCAGAGAATAATAGCCGTCCCCGTTAGTCTCGTCCTTGATCAAGTCCGGGAGGCATACTTCCTCATAAGGCTCCCCGTCAATGGGCAAGCCGCTCAGCTGGCTTAGGCTCCACAAATCAAGTGAAGCCTCCCCCTCAGCCGTGTAGAAGGTATTGGTCTCCGCGCTGAATACCTCTATCATGCCGCAACAGAGACCCTTGGAGATGGGATAACCGTACCGGGAGGTATACACGCTGTGGTAGATGCCAACCCGGACCAGCAATGGGGCATAGTTGAACAGTACATATTCAGTGAACTCCACCGCCCCTTCTCGGAAGCTGTGGGCGTCTTGAAGCTTCAGCTCCCCGAACCAGACCAGTGATAGTTCGTACTTGAACCTGATGGCCAAACAGTCCAAGATGAACGGCTCCACCCTATAACCCCATTTCAGGGGAGCCAAGAATAAACCAAATCAGGGCGACTCGCCATGCACCTTCCCCGCAGACATGTCCCACCTCGCTGGCGTGAATTGAGGGGCTCGCACCAATTTATCTTCAACCGGCAGCACCCCTTCGATCCCCAGGACCGGCTTCCATTCCCGGGCTTCTCCCACCAGATACATCGGAATGCTCCTGGGGACGCTGTACAGCAGACTGTCTTGGGCATGCAGGATCGCCCGCTCGGCCGCCTTTATGACGCGATAATCTCGCCCCTCTCGAGAGTGCAAATGCTTCAGAAATCGAACGAGGTGCCTATCCTTCGGGAAATCCTTCCTGTATTCCTCGGTGGCCCGATCGAATGTGAAGCCGCTTTCAACCCTGACGAGTCTGCAGACGTCCATGCTTTCACGGTCAGACCCCGATGACTCAGCCAAAGCAGCTATCTCCCCATGTTCACGGTCCAGGTCTTCCACGTTGAGCCATGTCACTGCCGGCACTGGACCCCGCGGAATGAGGTCGGCACCGACAGCAGTAGCGGGGGCGGGAGAACCACTTGGAGCAGCCATGTGTCTGCAAAGATATGCAAATAAGAAGATCAGAATAAATCACAAGCAAAAGGATTGCAAAGAAGCTTTACTACAAGTCGAATAAACAAAATATTGCCAATTTCTGACGAAATTTCGGCAGAGTTTCCCCTAGGCCAGAGGCGTAAGGGGAAAACACGGGTGCGCGTCCACAAGGAGTGACGGCCCCAACAAAGCATGGTGGGCCCCGAGAGGCAACACCAGAAGTCCGCCGGTCAAAAGAAGTCATTCCCCCTAGCTTAAAGCTTCTTAGCCCCCCCTGGTGTGCCCCCCGGCACGCCCCAAACCAAGCTTAGCCGGCATGCCCCCGAGGGCTTCGCCGGTACACCTCTCGGCCAGTTCCCCGGCACACTCGTGCCCCGTGCTCACCGGCACGCCCCGAGCGCTCCCCGGCACACTCCTGCCCCGTGCTCCCCGGCACGCCCCGAGTGCCTTCCCCAGCACGCACCCCAGCTCACGGCCCCACCGGCACACTCGTGCCCCATGCTTTCCCCGGCACAGCCCCTCGAGGCTTCGCCGGCACGGCCCCTCGATGCTCCCCGGCACAGTCCCGTGCTTGGCCTCTTCGGCACGGTCTCTCGGAGTCCTCCCCGGTACACCCGTAGGAGACGCTCCCCGGCACGCCCCTAAAGGGTTTTCCCCGGCACGCTCCGAGGGCCTCTCGCCGGCACTCCCGGCTACAGTTTCACCGGCGCTCGCGCCCCATGCTTTCCCCGGCACGCCCTCACGCCCAGTCACCGGCGGCCGCCCAGGACGCCGGAGACGGAGAAGAAAAGCAGGGGAGACGGAGAGAATGAGAGGGGGGGAGAGATAGAGAGGTAGAGACGGAGGGACCGAGGGCCCCCAACCGCCGCCCACGGTGAGGAAAAGAAGAAGGAGGGAGGAGGTGGAGAGGGAGAAGAAAAGGGAAGAAGAAGAGAAGAAAGGGGAGGGGCCCCCACGGCAGCCGTCTCCTCACCCCGGCAATGGAGAAGCCGACGACGACGACGGTGGCGGAGCGGGTGTCCGGCGCCGGAGAAGAAAGAGAAGAAGAACGAAGGAGGGGGGGAGGCCTTCGTCCGCTTGGTCGCCAAGGAGGGAGAAAGAGAGAAGAGGGGGGGGATTCGAAACGGGTGACCGTTCGAACTACCCCCGCCCCCTATTTATAAAAAAAGAGAGAGAGAGAGAGAGAAAAAGGGAGGAGAAGAAAAGAAAAGAAAAAAAGGAGGGGAAACAAGAAGAGAAGAGGAAAAGAGAGAGGGGGAAAATAAAAGAAATAAAAGGGGGAGAAAATACAAAAAAAAGAGAGAAGAAAGAAGAAAAAGAAGAAGAAGGAATGAAGGAAAAATAGAAGGAGATACAAAGGAGGGAAATAAAAGGAGAAAATAAAAGAAGAAAATAAAGGGAGGGAAAGCAAAAAAAATAAATATATGTAATATCTATTAAATAAATACATATATATGTACGTATATATATATACCCATATATGTATACACATTTACATATCCATCCGCTCACATACGCGGAGGAGTAAGTCGACAGCACACAATAATAAATGCCCCCGTGGAAGACATTCCATCCCCAAGATCCCAGTCAGACGAACGTCCACACCAGCAAAGACGACTCTACCCCTGTGGCTCTATCCTTGTCATAGGGTCACTACCCTACCACCAAAACAAGCCCGTCTCTGGCACATCGCCTCGGGCCTCAGCTACCACCCACGCCATACAATATCGCCATCACGGGCCTTACGCCTGGATTGGCAGAATCTCTACCTTTGCGTTGGCATTAGCCCCTTGCCAACGAATAAGTCCCTTTCCGGCGCAAGGCCCCGTGCCCTAGCCACCCACTCCGCACAATATTGCCATTACGGACCTTACGTCCGAATCGGCACATATTCTCCCGTTGCGCTGGCATTCTATTCTTGCCAACGAGTGAACCTTACCTTCCGGCGCAAGGCTTCGTGCCCTAGTCGACACTTGCATATCACTCACTAAAAAAAAAGAAAATAAAATAAAATGGGGTTAAAAATAGAGATACCCCGCCGGACTTTCCCCTATGTGGGGACAAGGGTAAAAATGGCAATAACCCGACTGTGGCGAAAACCCGAAAGGGCGTTACGGGCAAAATTGGGTACCCCGCCACGTGAAAACCCGAAAGGGCGCGTGGGCAAAAGTAAGAGGGGGCCGGTACCGGCGAAAACCCGAAAGGGCGCTTGTATCGGTAATATGGTACAAAAAGAAAGAAGAACAAGAAAAGACGAAGATATCAACAAAGCATGTCAGTTCCTGGCATCTCGTCGGCACTGGCAAAGAGACAAAGAGACCAACAAGGCATGTCAGTTCCCGGCATCCTGTCGGCACTGGCGAAGAGATTAAGAGACCAACAAAGCTTCAGTCCCCGACACCTCGTCGGCACTGATGAAGAGACTAAGAGACAATAAACCAGGTCAGCTCCCGGCATCTTGTCGGCACTGGCAAAGAGACCAAGAGACCAACAAAACATGCCAGTTCCCGGCATCTCGTCGGCACTGGCGAAGAGACCAAGAGATCAACAAAACATGCCAGTTCCCGGCATCTCGTCGGCTCTGGCGAAGAGACCAAGAGATCAACAAAGCATGTCAGTTCCCGGCATCCTGTCGGCACTGATGAATAGACTAAGAGACAACAAACCAGGTCAGTTCCCGGCACCCTGTCGGCACTGATGAAGAGACCAACATACTACTTTAGTTCCCGACGCTCCGTCGGCACTAACAAAGAGACCAACAAACAACAAACCAGGTCAGCTCTCGACGCATCGTCGGCAACGACAAAGAGAGAGGAGACGAAGACACCCACGGGCACCGCCCGGCTCATCCTTCGCCTGCGCTACCCGTGGGTGGGGGGCATTTATGGACACCGAAAATTGCACATCCAAAATGTCATGCTCAGCCCAGCATCAACAACGGCGCCGAGTGAAGAAACCCCCGGGGAAATCAAGCACAAAAGGCCCCACAGCCCGTGGGCCTCGAAGAAAATCAAATGGGCCACAACTCATGCTCACAATGGGCTTAAAATTGCCCATTTAGCCCTTCAGCGGCACGCCCAGTTGAGGCCTCAGCGGCACGCCCTGGCAGAACCCTCCAGCGGCACGCTCCCTTCAGCGGCACACCCTGCCGCGGCCCTCGCCGGCACACCCCTATGGGGGTTCACCGGCACACCCCCAAGGGGGTTCACCGGCACACCCCCAAGGGGGTTTCAACGGCACACCCCCATGGGGGAGTCTTCAACGGCACACCCCCCATGGGGGGGGTCTTCACCGGCACACCCATTGGGGCCTAAGCAGGCTTCAGTGGCACGGCCCCTTGGGGCCTCAGCGGCACGCCCTCAGCAGGCCTCAGCGGCACGCACTCAGCAGCTTCAGCGGCACGCCCTCAGCAGGCTTCAGCGGCACGGCCCTTTGGGGTCTTCAGCGGCACGCCCTTCAGGCCGTTCAGCGGCACTCCCATCCGGGGCTCCAGCGGTACGCCCTTTTGGCACTACAGCGGCACGCTTGTTCAGCCCTTCAACGGCACAGCGTGAGTCACTTTCAACGGCCGACGTGAAGCCCATGCCCTACGCCTCCTTGGCGCGCAGTGGAGCCGTCCGAAGTGGCAGCTGGTCGTTGGGCCACGTAGCCTACCCCACTGACAGCCAGGACGGGCGAGGTCAAACCCCATCATCACAAGGTCACTTCCCGCCTCCGGTTGCTCGGACTATAAAGAGGCCTCCTCCTTCGACACGGAAGGGAGGGGGGGACAGAGAAAAAAAAACAGAGAAGAGAAGAGAGGCAGACGGATGCACACACGCAGAAGAAAAGAGAACAAGAGAGAAGAAGAAGAAGAGGCCCCCTCCCTGCCTGGAGCTTCCTCCGACGACGACCACCACCACGGGAAGGGAGCAAGAGTAAGGGAGAGAGGGTTCGATGTAACGGGGAAAGAGTTAGGGGCGGCTGGCCTCCATCCTGCCCTCCGTTCCTCCTCTTCCGTTTATGTCTTCTTTTCTTTTGTGGGGCCTTTTCCCTTTTCTTGGCCATGGCATCATCTTTGGCACTCTTTTTTGCTATGATATGTATGTAGGGCCATGCCCTCTTGATTCGCATGAATGAAAACCACCCTCTCCGGGCTCCTCCATGATTTTTTGTTGGTAATTTGTGCTAGTCTTCACGGCCTTTGATAGGCTGTTCGTTTTCCCTCCGTCTCCACATTTCTTCAGCGTTTTTGGGGTCTCCCTGTGGGTATGATCTCTTGCCCACGACCCTTGGCCTCATAGGCTTTCCACCCTCTGCCAGGGCCATCCCTGAGTGCCCACCCACTTGAGGAGGAAGAGGGACCCTTGCTCTCTCTCCGATCGACCAGCTGCCAATAGGCCACCCTACCCCCATGCCTTGAAGCCCTCTCCTCTTCCTTCCTTGGAACAACCTGTAAGACCCTCTCCAGCCTACACACTTAGCAGTTTAAATCCCCCAGCGATGCCTCTTCCTGGCCCTTCGCCGGCACACCCGTTTGGTCCCTCAGCGGCACACCCCACCAGCCTTCAGCGGTACACCTGCTGGCCAAGCCCGAGCCCGTTGTTTTTCCTTCGTGCTTTCCGAGGTTCTCTAAAGGTGTTGCTCCCCCGGGGGCCCACCTCCAGTTGTCAGGTTCCGCCACATCATGTGGGCGCGTTCCCTGTATCTCCCTTACGCCCCGGGTCAAGGGGAGATACTGCCGAATTTTCGTGAGAAACTAATAAACAATTAAAGAGGCAAAAGGAAGCAATAAGCGAATAAGAACGATCAACAATGAAGCCCTCCAACTTATCAAATCACTGCCGGCATCACGATGAGAACTGGACCGAGCTAACTAACCACCCGGCAGCCCGAGCATCCGACCCACAAGGAAAGAGATCGAACCGAACAAAGAGAACAAAACAAGGGGGAAGTTTGTATAAAACTGCCTACAAATTGAAACAAGAGGAAAAGAAAAGCCTTAAGACCAGTAATTAAAAACTGGATTAACCTCCATCACTCCCTGCCCAACCCCCCAGCGGCACACACACGCCCAGCCTTCAGCGGTACACTCTCTTGAGCCTTTAGCGGTACCCCCCTGCAGCCCTCAGCGGTACGCCCTTTTGCAGCCTTCAGCGGTACACTCTCTTAAAACCCCAGCGGTACACTCTCTTAAAACCCCAACGGTACACTCCCTTGAGCCTTCAGCGGTATGCCCCTGCAGCCCTCAGCGGTACGCTCCTTCGGCCCTCAACGGTACGCCCTTTTGCAGCCCTCAGCGGTACACCTTGTTTCCCCTTCGCCGGCACACTACATACTTACATATATACATCACGATAAGGGCATTAATAATGGCAAATAAATTAATAAAAATTACGCTAACTAAAGGACTCCGAATGCGTAATATCAATCACAATAAAAAAGGTGGGAGGGGTAATAAAAAAAATAATAAATAACAAACAAATGATAATGATAAGAATAATCATGAATAAAAGAAGAGAAATCACCCCGGACAAAGACATGGATGAACAATAAGCATCAAATCAGAAATCCCAGAAGATATAACTAAGAAAACCCCAGATAAAAGACATCAAGGCTTACACTGCAGCCCCTACCTCTCCCCGTGACCCGGGACAAAAGGAACAACAACGCCGCCCTTTCAGGTCAAGCCCGAGTCTTGGGAATTACTCCGATATGGCCAGGTCTTGATCTAACCTCGGGCCGATAGCTTAATCGGACCGGATTTGTTTCTCGTTTCGGATACCTTCCGAATCCTCATTGAAATTGCCATATGCTCGGCAGACATTTGAAGGGAGCTACCACGGTTTTCTCGCCGCGTTCCTGTTATGGGCCCGTGTCCGAATATGAAAAGATCCCCGAGCGGCCTATGCGGCCGGCAATTTATGGCTTTAATAAAACCCTCAGTGTGATCTACCAATATCTCTCTCGCATAATTAGTATTACTCTTTTAGGCCGTGGGGCCCCTAATTTTGGCAATTAATCAAGGGTATTCCCTCACATGGGGGATGTAAATGACGTCGTGACCTTCATGGCGCGACGGGATTCGGTCCCGACACGAACCACACAATCATCTGACGAAGTCAGATCGAGCGCACCATGGGCTCTTCGGAGCCCGAATAAATTGTCACTTTGTGACTGGCACGCCCACGCACTTAATAGACGAACCGCATGACTCAAGCGAATTTTTTTTTTTTACTGCGTCCACAGACGCCACCTTCGGGGAGTGCGTCAGGAGTGCAGCGTGGAGCGGGTGCCCAGAGGTAGTGCCAGAGGTCAGAGCCGGGGTATGCCCCGTGTAGCTGTACTTTTCTTTCTTGTCACTGTACTAGTCGTGGACTGTTCTTGCTGTTGTTGTTATTTTATTGTGGACCATGTAAAATGTTAATTTATTTCCTGCTTAATATTATAAATGTTTAATTTCTGTAATTATTTGTGATACTTGTGTAGTCTCCACACCATCCTTTTAACCCTTCCGAGTCTCCAGACTCGTGGGTGGCGGTACGAGTCTCGGGTTATCGGGCCTTCCCGGTAATCGGATTCTCGGGTCGTTACAGCTGGTATCAAAGCGCGGTTGTGGAATAACATGAGAATCATAGGTAATTGTAGTGGTCCACTAGTCCACAACGATGATGTACAGGTGACGCTGGCATTGGGCACCGTGTGTTTATTTTGACATTGCCGTTTTCGTGTTTTCTGTCTTGTGCTCCAGGAGCGAGGATGGCGCCGAGGAGGAGTTCTCGCTCTCAGCAGGGGCAGTCGGCTGGAGGTCATGAGATCCAGCAGGGGGTCCAAAGGGACCAGGAGGAGCATAGCAGAGTTCCGGGAGCTACCGAGGCCGCGGATGCTGCGAGAGCTCTGGGGGCCGAGGATTTCTTCCGTGGCATGTACCATCTCATGTCTCAGCAGTTTGGCGGAGAGGCTGCTGAGGGCTTGTCAGCCAGGGGTGGGCCAGGCCGAGCGGTGAGGGACTTCATGCAGTTCCATCCGCCTTACTTTAGCGGCCAGGCAGACCCTGATGCGGCTCGAGATTGGCTCGATGAGATGGAGCGGGTGTTCAATTCTGCGAAGAGTACTGCCGAGGACAGAGTGGTGTTGGCCTACAACCAGTTGCAGGGTACGGCTCGGAGGTGGTGGTCTTCCGAGTGGAAGACGTCCTTTCAGCTTCGTCCACTTGAGCAGGTCGAGTGGGGTGACTTTGTCAGTGCTTTCGAGCGTACGTACTGTCCAGACGTCGTTGCTACGCAGCGAATGCGGGAGTTTCTGGAGCTTGTGCAGGGTGACATGTCCGTGTTGCAGTACATGGCCCGATTTGTCGAGCTGGGTCGGTATGCACCTCATATCATGGAGCATGAGAGGGTGAGGACGACGCAGTTTGTGCAGGGCTTGAGGCTGGAGCTGAGGCACCATTTGATCGCGAATGGGGCCACTGATCTAGAGACAGCGTCTCATGTTGCGATTTCCTTGGAGATGGATATGCAGAGGACTCGAGGACCGATCAGCCAGGGGCAGTCCTTGTCAGGTCGCAGCCAGCAGTCGGCTACCCAGCAGCAGGGTTCCTTCCAGCATGCGTCGGGTGGTTCAGGAGTACCGGCATCGGCAGCTTCGGTGACAGGATCTGCGTCCTTTGACTCGAAGGTCAAGAAGTTCTTGAATAAGAATTTCCGTAAGAAGCACAAGGATCAGGGGCAGGCTTCATCGGGCAGTGTACAGCAGCCGTTTCCTTTGCAGCGTCAGGGATCGGTGGGTGGATCGCGAGGACCTTGTCCACGGTGGTGGGACCCACCCAGGCAGGCAGTGCACGGCGCCGATCATCTGTTTTCGGTGTGACCAGCCAGGGCATATGGCGCGTGACTGTCCTCAGAGGTCGCCGCAGCAGCAGGTTCCCCAGCAGCAGCAGCAGCAACATGGACAGTATCCGCCGCTACCCAGGTCAGCTAGTGTGGGAGGCAGGCAGAGAGCTCGTGGCCAGATCACGCACTTGACCAGGGCAGAGGCAGTGGCGTCGCAGCTCGTGGAAGGTACCGTTCAGATTTTGGGTTGTGCGGCTCGGGTTTTGTTCGATTCTGGCGCGTCTCATTCGTTTATTTCGGAGGATTTCGCGTCGAGCGTCGAGGAGCCGGTGACCCAGTTGTCCTGTGATTTGGCAGTGGAGTTACCTTCGGGTGACTTTATGGTCACTCCGTATTGCTTCGACCAGGTTCCGGTGTGGATCGATGGGCGGAGTATGCCAGGCAGGTTGTATGCGTTGCAGCTTCGGGATTATGACGTGATTCTAGGCATGGATTGGCTCGAGACTCATGGAGCGGTGGTGGATTGTGGAATGAAGAGGGTCTACTTCCAGCATCCGAGCAAGCGGACCTTCTATTTCCAAGGTATCCGTTCCACCTCTTCTCGATTCCTTATCTCTGCTATTCGAGCCCGTCGATTGCTTGATTCAGGTTGTCAGGGTTTTCTCGCGTCTGTGGTTGTGTCTGACCGGATGGAGCCGGATGTCGAGGACATTGCGGTGGTGTGCGAGTTTCCTGATATTTTTCCTGAGGAGTTGCCTGGATTATCTCCCCAGCGGGAGATCGATTTCGTGATCGAGGTTATACCTGGTACGGGACCTTTGGCGAAGGCTCCCTACCGTATGGCCCCCGCTGAGCTGAGGGAGTTGAGGGCGCAGTTGCAGGAACTGTTCGCCAAGGGGTACATTCGTCCGAGCTTTTCCCCTTGGGGTGCGCCCGTGTTGTTCGTGAAGAAGAAGGACGGTAGTCTGCGGCTATGCATTGACTATCGGCAGCTGAATGAAGTGACCATTAAGAACAAGTATCCGTTGCCGCGGATTGATGATTTGTTCAACCAGCTTCAGTCTACGCGAGTGTTCTCGCGGATTGATTTGCGGTCCGGTTACTATCAGCTGAGAATTCGCGAGTCCGATGTGGAGAAGACTGCATTCAGTACGAGGTACGGGCATTATGAGTTTCTGGTGATGCCGTTCGGGCTCACCAATGCCCCAGCAGCCTTCATGGACTTGATGCAGAGGGTGTTCCATCCGTATTTGGACCAGTTCGTGGTCATCTTTGTGGATGACATCCTTGTTTATTCGCGGTCTGCTGAGGAGCATACGTACCATTTGGGTGTGGTGCTGCAGACGTTGCGAGATCACCAGTTGTATGCGAAGCTCAGTAAGTGCGAGTTTTGGCTCAGCGAGGTGCACTTTCTGGGGCACGTGATTTCTGGTGATGGCATTTTCGTGGATCCCGCCAAGGTCGAGGCTGTGATGCAATGGCCGAGGCCGAGGTCGGTGACGGAGATCCGGAGTTTCTTGGGGCTTGCGGGGTATTATCGCCGATTTATCCAGGATTTTTCTCGCATTGCGACCCCGATGACGAGGCTCACGTGGAAGGATGTGCCTTTCGTTTGGTCCGAGGAGTGTGAGCAGAGCTTCAGGGAACTGAAGAGATTGCTCACCTCGGCTCCGGTGTTGGTTTTGCCTTCTGGATCGGGAGGTTCTGTGGTGTGTACAGATGCTTCCGGCGTCGGATTGGGTGCTGTTCTGATGCAGCATGGTAGAGTGGTGGCTTATGCATCTCGGCAGTTAAAGCCCCATGAGGAGAACTACCCTACCCATGACCTTGAGTTGGCGGCGGTGATCTTCGCGCTGAAGATCTGGAGGCATTATCTGTACGGTGAGAAGTTCGAGGTGTTCACTGACCATCAGAGTTTGAGGTATGTGTTCTCGCAGAGAGATCTGAACCTCAGACAAAGGCGTTGGATGGAGTTCATGAAGGACTATGACTTCACCCTGTCTTATCAGCCGGGCAGGATGAATGTCATCGCCGATGCCTTGAGTCGGAAGGTGGCGGTCAGTACCTTGATGCTGAGGAAGTGGAGGCTCTGGGAACAGGTGCCCGAAGTATCCTTCAGGCTCAAGATTCCCCAGGAGCCAGAGTTGGCAGTGCTTGCGAGTTTGACTGTCACTCCTGCTATCCGTCGTCAGGTGACAGAGGCTCAGCATGCGGACCCTGAGTTGCCCCGGATTCTGGCGATGGCTGATGTGGAACTTGGTGAGGATGGTGCTGCGAGGTTTCGTGACAGGCTGTACGTCCCAACGGAGGAGCAGGTTCGTCGTGCGGTGTTACGCGAGGCTCATGGGAGCAGGTACACTGTGCACCCGGGTGCGACGAAGATGTATCGGAACTTGCGGAGGCAGTTTTGGTGGCCTGGCATGAAGAGAGATGTCGCCGAATTTGTGGCCAGGTGCCTGATCTGTCAGCAGGTGAAGGTGGAGCATCAGCGACCAGGCGGTACTCTCCAGCCCTTGGATGTTCCTACTTGGAAGTGGGACCATGTGACCACAGATTTTGTGGTGGGGTTGCCAAGGACCCCGAGTGGGCAGGACAGTATTTGGTTACTGGTGGATCGGCTGACGAAGGTGACGCGGTTGCTACCGGTCAAGGTCAGCTGGAGCGTGCCTAAGTTGGCTCGTCTTTATGTGGAGCGGATTGTGCCGTTGCATGGGGTTCCCATTTCGATCGTATCGGATCGGGATCTGCGCTTCACTTCTGGATTCTGGAGGAGTTTCCAGCGAGCTCTTGGCACGGAGTTGGCATTTAGCTCGGCGTATCATCCTCAGTCAGATGGTCAGTCTGAGAGGACCATTCAGACTTTGGAGGACATGCTGAGATCCTGCTGCCTCGAGTGGCAGGGGAGTTGGATTCATCACCTACCGTTGGTGGAGTTTGCCTATAACAACAGCTATCATTCGAGCATCGGCATGGCTCCTTATGAGGCACTGTATGGGCGTCCTTGTCGGACTCCGCTTGATTGGTTTGAGGTGGGTGAGCGTGTTTTGACGGGACCGGAATTGGTGCAGCAATGTGTGGATGTTGTGCACCTGGTTCGTCAGAACATGTTGGCGGCCCAGAGTCGGCAGAAGAGCTATGCTGACCGTAGGAGGCAGCCCCTCGAGTTCGCCGTGGGCGATCATGTGTTCTTGAGAGTTTCTCCGATGAAGGGGGTGATGCGTTTTGGACGGCGTGGGAAGCTGAGTCCCCGTTACATTGGTCCTTTCGCGATTGTGGAACGCATCGGTGAGGTTGCTTACCGGTTGCAGTTACCTCCTGAGTTGGCGTCGGTGCATGACGTGTTCCACGTCTCGATGTTGCGGAAGTATATGTCCGATGACTCTCATGTGCTCGAGTTTTCTGTTTGGCCTGAGGTGACTCCAGATCTTTCTCTCCCAGAGTTTCCGATCCGCGTGGAGGATAGGCGAGAGCAGCGCCTGCGGAACAAGGTCATTCCCTTGGTAAAGGTCGTGTGGCAACGACACTCTGGTGGTGAGGCTTCGTGGGAACGTGAGGATGAGATGCGTCAGCAGTTCCCGTATCTATTTGAGTGAGTCTTCCTCTTCTTTCCCCTTGGGTTGTTCTCAATTTCGAGGACGAAATTCCTTAAGGGGGGAGGGCTGTAATATCCCGGACCTTTCGGATCCATCTTCGTGGGTCCCGGATCTGGTTTTCGGAGCGTCTGGCTCTGTTGTGTCCGAAATTTCGTTTCGGACATCTTTCGTGTTCGGATCGGCGCGATCCGGAGTTGTTTCGGAGGCCCGGAGGCGTTCCGCGGCTTTTCCGCGTGTGTTTTCCGATTCCCGGTGTGTGTTTCGGCTTTTCCTTCGGAAGCTCGCTGCGGGTGAACCGGGCAGTTCCCCCAGGCACGAGTGGTACCGTTGCGATCGGTGCGTTCCGAGAATTCCAGAAATGTATTTTTCTATTTTTTGGTATTTTTCTGAAAATTCAGATTTTTCTATATAGCCCTAATTCTTTTCTTTTTCTTTTTCTCCTCTCTCTTTCTTCTTCTTCCTCTTCCTCCGTTTCTTCCCACCGTGACACCCTCCTCTCTCCCTCTCTCCCATTCGGGCGCAACGAACCCCTCTCCGGCTACAGACGGTGGCGGGGCGACGGCGCGGACGCGTGCGCGACGGTGAGGCGATCTCGTGGGCGTGCGGCGAGCGTGGGAAGCGTGGGGAGTTCGTGAAGCTTCGAGCATTCTTCGTGATTCGTGATCGATCCGGCGGAGCATTCGCTCCATTGAGGTAGGGTGGCGTTCCTTAGCCTCATGCCGATCTTTTCCGCGATTTATAGGCCGCGGGGAGGCCGAGAGGGGATCGTTTGAGCGTTTTTGGGTTTTTCCATGATTTGGGGAGAGCTCGCCCGATCTATGGATTTGATGCATGATTTCGTGTTTTGATGGCCTAGAATCATGCTAGGGGTCCCCAGGGGTCTTCCCCTTTGTTTTCCCCCTCTCCTATGGAGGCATGGGGGCGTGGTTAGAATTTTTGGGCGTTCTTACCGTTTTCGGCCGCGGACTGAGAACGCGCTATACTCCAGTAGCACGTTCTTGGAGGTCGCGCTGCCCCGACCGAGCGCGTTCATCGGAGAAGATGAACAGGAGGCGGTTCCTGTCGCGCTATAGGGTCATAGCGCGATCATCCTTGTCGCGCTAGGAGGACCTAGCGCGATGGTTCTTGTCGCGCTAGGGAGACCTAGCGCGATCTTCCCTGTTGCGTTAGGGTTCCCTAGCGCGTTCTTCCGTGTCGCGCTAGGTATCCCTAGCGCGATTTGGCTATTGTTGGGTGTTCCCCTTGGGCCGTGCGTGCGTCCCGGGCACCCCGTGGAGTTCCGTGACCGTGTCTTTCGTATCCGGAGGTTCCGTTTGCCTTGGTCATGCGTTTGGCCATGGGCGGTGAGTCCGTTTTTCTCCGACCGTGGCCCCGTTTGACGGAGCTAGTGCGTGGGGTGATTCCCACACGTTGTCGGTTTCGGACGTCGTTTTCCGTTGACTCGAGAGTCTACTCCTTCAGTGAGCCTCCACTAGTCGTAGCCCACCAGTACGAGGTGCTGGTCTCACCTGGGAGTGGTGTACGGGCACCCACCTTTCGAGACGGTTTGTGGACCGGTTACCGTAGGCTCCTCGTCTTAGCCAGAGTCCGGCTGCGGGGGAAAACCGGTCAGAGGGCCAGACCTAGGACGCGTGGTCTGTGTGTGCACACGTGGTTGGGGGTGGTTGGACCCACGTCGACGGGCGTGACCCCAGCTAGTCACTTGTTGTGGTTACTTGTACGGTGTCTGCGCCTCGGGTAGGACCTACCACGTCAGGCGGTTCACCTGCGGTGCGGTGTAAGATATCAGGGGACGCCGCCGGCTGTGCTTCTAGTGGGTGGTACTCCTGTCGAGTACGGAGTGTCAGACTGTCAGTCGTGTGTTTCCGACCTTCGGGTTTTACGGTTCGACCATTGATTTCGGTCTTCTCGTACCGAGGCACGTGTGTCGGTTTGCGTGCCGTAGGGTCTAGTTCTGTAGAGTGTAGGGCTTTCCTTTCCGAGGTACTTTCCTACCGCTAGAGTAGTGGTTTCTCGTTTTACGAGGTAGGGTTCGAGTGATCCCTACTGAGTCTTGTTCGGAGACTCATTCCCTGCGTATTTTCACCGTGTTTCAGGTGAGACGCCACCTTCGGGGAGCGCGTCAGGAGCGCAGCGTGGAGCGGGTGCCCAGAGGTAGTGCCAGAGGTCAGAGCCGGGGTATGTCCCGTGTAGCTGTACTTTTCTTTCTTGTCACTGTACTAGTCGTGGACTGTTCTTGCTGTTGTTGTTATTTTATTGTGGACCATGTAAAATGTTAATTTATTTCCTGCTTAATATTATAAATGTTTAATTTCTGTAATTATTTGTGATACTTGTGTAGTCTCCACACCATCCTTTTAACCCTTCCGAGTCTCCGGACTCGTGAGTGGCGGTACGAGTCTCGGGTTATCGGGCCTTCCCGGTAATCGGATTCTCGGGTCGTTACAGGAAGTGATGCAGGACGGATGACCGACTCGGGCTAAGACGTACGACCGACTCGTTGTGCGGCCAACACTAGCCCACTAAGGTAAGCCGGGCGGCTGACCACCGTGGTATTCTCTGGGTGGAGACGTCTCTCAACAGCGACTCTCTTGAGCCCGACGATCGTCCCTTGCGAGGGAAACGTGGGGATCGCGGCGATTAAGAAACCACCGTCGCCTAGGGTGCTAATTCGCGCTCGGTGCTCGATTGGAGCCACGGAACGGGCGCTCATAACTCACAATCGCGGTGAATTTGAAACTAGCTATCGGCCCTATTCTCACAAAAGCAGCAATATAGAAAGGATACTAAACAGCAATGTGAGTGGGGAACGAATCGCGTACCTCCACGACAAGGCGTGGGGAAGACACCCCGGCCGATTTTCGAACAACCCCAATACACAATTGAATTAAATTTTACAAATTCAGAAGCTTGGCCCACTCCACACAGGGAGGTATCGGGCTACAATAGATAACTTTGGGGTTGCTAGAACCCGGGTTGACGGGCATCACTCTTCGGAGCCGAGGGAGGCGAGTCGGGGCCGATCGGGTATGCCGAGGGTGAACCGACCCGGTTCTGTCCACGCTGGTCACCCTGCGCAGCGAACTTGCGGAGGCCGGTACGGCCAGATCTGATGCCCGATCGAAGCGCCGTTTGTTGGAGAACGACGGCGACAGGATGTAGTTTATCCACTCCGAAGGGCGCGATCAGATCCTTTCAGATCTGGGTGCAGTAGCGACTTGACTCAGCTTCTGATTCTGTGCTCACAGAACTGCATAGAAACACGAGTAATTAATGGAAAATTAGTTGCCGAGGCCCGATCGAGGCGCCGCTTGTGGGAGATCGTCGACGACGTCTGGAGGAAGAAGCTCTTCGAAGATATCGCATAGATCTTAGCCAGATGAGGCGGGGCAGGCTCGAGAATTAGGTGCTGGTTCTGAGCCGGATCTGCTTAGATTTCTTGCGCGATCGCACGAGAATCTCCGCCACGGACAGCACGGTGATCCGATCGAGGCGAGATTAGCGGCAACGCGAAGAGGACTCGAAATCCTATGATCTCTATTCAAGAACCAACTTCAGATGGTGTCGGGGTTGGGCTGGAGAAATTAAAACACATTCATCTTTAGATCTGGGCAGCAATCAGGGACCGCTCTGCGCGCCTCCACAAAAAGAAGTCCTGCCGTTGCTCACGAACTCCGATTGACGCAAAACCAGCGCTGAAATCTTCCTAACTCTCAGAGGTATCACTGAGATCTTTTGTGGAAGAAGAAGGTAAGAGGAAGAGGGGGATACAAGGTCGAGTCACACGACCCAATTCTGTCCCGTCACAGAACAGAACCAAGGGAGTCACACCCAAGGAAGAACAAGAGAGTCACTCTCTTAAACACACTTTTCTTTCGCAAAACTTTCATAAGCTATTTTACAAACACTATGCATGGCTTTAAATAGGCAAATGCAAGGGGTAGGGGGAGGGGAGGTCGATGGAACAAGGGGGAGGGGAAGGGGGTTGCGCCCCTTTGACAAGGATGGGAGGGGGAGACCAAGAAGGGGGACAAGCCAACATGTTGGCTCACCTACCTTTGAAATTCATGTAAAGAAGGTAGGTGGCAGCCATTTTGTACTTGAACAGCAACCATTTTATGCTACATGTGGTAAATGAAGAAGAAAATCAAACAAACTAGCCTAATACCAACAAAAAAGGGGGCGCCCCCTACTTGGGCCTCCAATTGGGCCATTTTGGCCATGGCTTAAGCCCACTCCACCATTCTTGTTTAAGGCCTTTCCAACCTTGAGAGCCCATGAGTGAAGGGAGCTCATTCTTGTTTAAGGCCTCTCCAACCTAGATAGCCCATGTAGGAAGGAAGCCCAATTGGGCCATGCATGGCTTATGGATCCATCACAATGGACCAAGGTCATTCCTTTCTTAAGGAATGCTTAAGGGCCTTAACCAATTGGCCTTTTAAGAGCCTTACAACCAGCCCAATATGCAAACTCAAGTAGAATGTTCATTACAAGCCCAATTTCAATGCAAAAAGAGTCCAAATTGAAGCCAAATTGTCCCTAATTTGAAGGGAAGCCGAAGTAGTCCACTTGGTGCTCCGCGTATGGCACCGTCAGTTCGCCGAAGTGTCACTGATCGCCCTGGTGTCCGCACCAATTCTCCCCGGGTGGGAGGAACTCGACCCCGTCGAGTAAGGGTCGTGAAACTTGAGCTCCCCACATGTGATCAGGGCGTTATTCATCGTGGGGCATCCTCGCCAACGCACTAGGAGGTGTTGGTAGGCTCCGTCCCTGGTGATCACCTGCTCATCCAGTATACAATCTATATGCGTGCATTGAGGCTGGAAGAGTGGACTCTCGGGTGGTGTATCACTCACAATAGGAGAAGAAAGCCCAAAACTCACTAGGATCACCGCGGGTTCCAATATATATGCTACCAGATCTGAAACATGGAACGTCGAACTGACACCATAGTCGCCCGGTAGTTCAATATCGTACGCATTCGGACCCACTTGTTTCTTGACCCGGAAAGGGTGGGTATCGTGGACCTAGAGTTGCTTTCGGTCTCCGGGAGGAAACCAATCAGGTATGACCCTGATCTAGACGTACTCTCCTTTTGAATCCACGGATATGTAGCATGCATCAGCTACCTCCTTATACGTGCTTGACTGGCCTTTGGTTGGGACACGACTTATGCAAACCATATGTATGAAAGAAAACAACTAGAGAGACAAACAAACACACACACATGAACTTAGACATACATACACACCAAACAAACAATGCAACCAAAAGCTGGAGACTCTTAGAAATCTAACATGAACCTACTGACTTCTACATGGGGGTTCAGAGGTTCGGGAGGATCACTCCCAAGTGCGCATCGCCCTGGGTACCCGGGTTTTCAGGCTCATCTAAAAGCTGATCAAAGTACTCCTGCTCGAGTTCGGGGTCCGCCACATAGGTGACCTCTACTAGCCCCGGAGTGGGGTCGCGGACTGGGGTGTCCGAAATAGCCAAGGATTCCCGAGTGGGGCACTTGGCCGCAAAGTGGCCAATCCCACCACACCTATAGCACTGGTCACGTGGCCCTGTGCTAGAAGATGCTCCACCGGTCATCGGTCCCTTTCCCTTGTCTTCTCGTCGGACCGGGGGTGATGGGAGCTGAGGTCGGGTAGGCAAAGTGGGCTGCTGGGGTTGTGAGGTGGGGATGGGTGCCTGTGGGCGAGGGGGAGGCTCCCTTGGAGGGGGATGCCGAGGCTTGAGAGCAAAGGGGTCCTGGTGTGGGGGTTCCGGAGGATGAACCACCGGAAATCGGCTATAAGAACTAGGTGTGGTCCGAGTGTCGGACCCACGCTGATGGATGGACCCCGGTCGTTGGACGGGAGCAAAATCTGACTCAAACTGCTCTAATTCAAGAGCAACTTGATAGGCGGCCTCTAGTGTGGTCACATTGCGGCGAAAGAGCTCGTACTGATAGTGGGGCCGCAGACCACGACGGAAGCGGGAAATAGACATCGTGCTCTCTTCCGAGATGTCACATCGTAAAAAATATTCATCAAACTCGGCGATGTACTCGGACATAGACCTATCACCTTGGGTGAGAGTTTGCCACCGGTCAATGAGTCGTTGACGGTACGAGGTGGGAAGATACTTAGTTCTAAGCCTTTCCTTCATTTCATCCCAAGACTCTACCGGGGGCTCTCGACGCTGATAGAGCAAGCTCTCCACATTGCGCCAATAAGTTTGCGCTTGCCCTAGCAACTTCATTTCGGCGAACTTGACTCTCCGGAGGTCCGTCATTTCGAACCACTCGAAGTACCGGTCCATGCCGACCTCCCAATCGAGATAGACCTTTGGGTCCAAAGACCCGTTGAATGTGAGTGGGTCTGCTCGCACGGTCCTAAGGACTCGATCGTCCTCCTCCTCTCTTGGCTGATGGAAGCCATGACGGTGTCGGCCATTTCCCCCAAATGCATTATCGGACCCATAATCTTCTAGACCAAGGTCACGAGGTTGTGGTTCGAGGACCTGGCGACGAGCGGGTTGAGGAGCGGGTGCGGGCTGATTTTGCGCCGCGGGAGCGGGCTGGATTTGGGCCATGGGAGCGGATTGGACTTGGGCCACCGCGGGAGGAGGTGCGGGTGGGCCCTGAGCCTCTCCAGGGGGGTCCCCGTTTGACATTCTCTCTAGCCGTCCAACTAGATCTTGGGCAGACCTGTCGGAGGTCTCCATGCGTTCCTCCATGGCTCGTAGGCGACCATCCATGGTTTCGGTGAAGGTCCGAAAGGTGGCTTCGGACCGGTCCATCCGAGCCATAATGGCCAACATTGCCTCCTGTAAGGAGTGGAAGTCTCCCGAGGCGGCATCGCGAGGGTGAGCCATAGATGTGGGGCGATGGTTTTGGGTACCACGCCGGGTGGGCATGCAAAGACACGAAGGTTGGAATGCACTAACTAGGAACCTAGACTTAACCCACTATTCGGTACTAGGCGGAGATAATCGATCCGAAGATCGCTCGCGCAAGTGTGCGGCCTTCCCGATAGGCGTAGCCTAACGTTCGTGTCCCACCTTTTGATATACCGAGTAGAGGAATGCAAATGCAACCTTGGACTTAAATGACCCTAGACTTGAACGACGCTCTGATACCAATTTGATGCGGGACGGATGACCGACTCGGGCTAAGACGTACGACCGACTCGTTGTGCGGCCAGCACTAGCACACTAAGGCAAGCCGGGCGACTGGCCACCGTGGTATTCTCCGGATGGAGACGTCTCTCAACAGCGACTCTCTTGAGCCCGACGATCGTCCCTTGCGAGGGAAACGTGGGGATCGCGGCGATTAAGAAACCACCGTCGCCTAGGGTGCTAATTCGCGCTCGGTGCTCGATTGGAGCCACGGAACGGGCGCTCACAACTCATAATCGCGGTGAGTTTGAAACTAGCTATCGGCCCTATTCTCACAAACGCAGTAATATAGAAAGGATACTAAACAGCAATGTGAGTGGGGAACGAATCGCGTACCTCCACGACAAGGCGTGGGGAAGACACCCCGGCCCATTTCCGAACAACCCCAATACACAATTGAATTAAATTTTATAAATTCAGAAGCTTGGCCCACTCCACACAGGGAGGTATCGGGCTACAATCGATAACTTTGGGGTTGCTGGAACCCGGGTTGACGGGCAGCACTCTTTGGAGCCGAGGGAGGCGAGTCGGGGCCGATCGGGTATGCCGAGGGTGAACCGACCCGGTTCTGTCCACGCTGGTCACCCTGCGCAGTGAACTTGCGGAGGCCAGTACGGCCAGATCTGATGCCCGATCGAAGCGCCGTTTGTTGGAGAACGACGGCGACAGGATGTAGTTTATCCACTCCGAAGGGCGCGATCAGATCCTTTCACATCTGGGCGCAGCAGCGATTTGACTCAGCTTCTGATTCTGTGCTCACAGAACTGCACAGAAACACGAGTAATTAATGGAAAATTAGTTGACGAGGCCCGATCGAGGCGCCGCTTGTGGGAGATCGTCGGCAACGTCCGGAGGAAGAAGCTCTCCGAAGATCTCGCACAGATCTCAGCCGGATGAGGCGGGGCAGGCTCGAGAAGTCGGTGCTGGTTCTGAGCTGGATCTGCTCAGATTTTTTGCGCGATCTCACGAGAATCCCCGCCACGGACAGCACAGTGATCAGATCGAGGCGAGATCAGAGGCAACGCGAAGAGGACTCGAAATCCTACGATCTCTTTTCAGGAACCAACTTCAGATGGCGTCAAGGTTGGGCTGGAGAAATTAAAACACAGTCATCTTCAGATCTGGGCAGCAATCAGGGACCGATCTGCGCGCCTCCACAAAAAGAAGTCCTGCCGTCGCTCACGAACTCCGATCGACGCAAAAACAGCGCTGAAATCTTCCTAACTCTCAGAGGTATCACTGGAATTTTTTGTAGAAGAAGAAGGTAAGAGGAAGAGGGGGATACAAGGTCAAGTCACACGACCTAATTCTATCTCGTCACAGAACAGAACCAAGGGAGTCACACCCAAGGAAGAATAAGAGAGTCACTCTCTTTAAACACACTTTTCTTTCACACCACTTTCATTAGCTATTTTTACAAACACTATACATGGCTTTAAATAGGCAAATGCAAGGGGTAGGGGGAGGGGAGGTCGATGGAACAAGGGGGAGGGGAAGGGGGCTGCGCCCCTTTGACAAGGATGGGAGGGGGAGACCAAGAAGGGGGACAAGCCAACATGTTGGCTCACCTACCTTTGAAATTCATGTAAAGAAGGTAGGTGGCAGCCATTTTGTACTTGACCAGCAGCCATTTTATGCTACATGTGGTAAATGAAGAAGAAAAGCAAACAAACTAGCCTAATACCAACAAAAAAGGGGGCGCCCCCTACTTGGGCCTCCAATTGGGCCATTTTGGCCATGGCTTAAGCCCACTCCACCATTTTTGTTTAAGGCCTTTCCAACCTTGAGAGCCCATGAGTGAAGGGAGCTCATTCTTGTTTAAGGCCTCTCCAACCTAGATAGCCCATGTAGGAAGGAAGTCCAATTGGGCCATGCATGGCTTATGGATCCATCACAATGGACCAAGGCCACTCCTTTCTTAAAGAATGCTTAAGGGCCTTAACCAATTGGCCTTTTAAGAGCCTTACAACCAGCCCATTATGCAAACCCAAGTAGAATGTTCATTACAAGCCCAATTTCAATGTAAAAAGAGTCCAAATTGAAGCCAAATTGTCCCTAATTTGAAGGGAAGCCGAAGTAGTCCACTTGGTGCTCCGCGTATGACACCGTCGGTTCGACGATGTGTCACTGATCGCCCTGGTGTCTGCACCAGGAAGAGACTCGTCAGCCTGGCCTCGGGAGGTATGAGGATACCACCTGCTAGTTTCGAGGGAGGTGGAATGTCCTTCCCTCCTGAAGAGGAAGAGACTCGTCAGCTAAGCCTCAGTAGGATACCACCTGCTAGTTTCAAGGGAGCTAAGTAGTCAGTCCTCCCTAGAGGGGCCGACCAGTTAGACTCTCTCTGGCGGCGCGGAGCCACTTGTGCATTCCCTGCAAGTGCATCAGGAGGGATACGGTGAAGCAGTGGTGTGCACACCCTTTATTGATAATAGGCCTTAAGGTTTACAAAGTTCTAAGTGTGAGGGACTTCTCGACCATCCAAGGTGGAGAGCCTATAGGCACCCTTTCCGAACACCTCTGTGACCTTGTACGAGCCTTCCTAGTTAGAGGTGAGGTTTCCCACTGCAGCTCGAGGATCCGCAACACTTGCACGCCATAGGACCAGGTCGCCGAGGAGGAAGAGGCATTCTCGTACCCAAGCATTGTAGTACTGGGCCAGCCGCTGTTGGTGGAAGACCAGTCGTGCTCGAGCCCACTCCCTATCCTCGACCAGCAGGTCAAAATTCTCTCGAAGTACCTGGTTGTTACATGCTTCGTCGAACTGGCTAACCCTGAGCTAGCGTGGGGTTAGCAATCTCCATTAGATTGACTGTCTCTGCCCCATAGGCTAGGTGGAAGGGGATTTCACCCGTGGCCGTGTGAGCAGTAGTGTGGTGTGCCCAGAGTACGCTGGGCAGTGCGTCCCCCATGATTCACCATCTTGATGGAGATGGGTTTTGATGCTGTGCAAGAGGGTCATGTTGGCGTTCTCGACCAGCCCGTTGGCTTGGGGGTGCCCCACCGAGGTGCAATGGTTCCAGATTCCCAATTCTGAGCACTTCCCCCAGAAGTGGGCGTTGTCAAATTGTCACTCATTGTCGGTGGTCAACACCCATGGTATCCCGAACCGGTAGATGATGCTCCACAGGATGAACTTCCAAGTCACTTCGCCGGTAATTTTGAGGAGTAACTCCACCTCGACCCACTTGGTGAAGTAGTCGATGGCGACGATCGAGAACTTCTTCTGCCCCTACGCTTCTTGGAAGGGACCGAGGATGTCCACTCCCCACTGAGCAAAGGGGTGAGGTTCCATCAGGTTATGAAGCGGGGTTGCCGACTGGTGGTGGGGATGTCTGAACTGTTGGCACTAGTCACATTGTCGTGCGTGGTTGAGATTGTCTTGTTGTATGGTGGGCCACCAATACCCTTAGTAAAGAAGGCTTTGGGTGAGCGCTCTCCCTCTGACGTGACTACCGCAGAGCCCCTCATGGGTCTCGTGGATGGCTTGCTCAGCTTCAAAGGGGAGCAAGCATTTGAGAAGGGGTAGAGATTGGGAACACCGGTCGAGGTGTCTACCGATGAGGGAGAATGGGCTGCCAATACTTTGACCCATATCACCTCCGACCTGTCCTCGGGGAGTTGCTGTCGGACGAGGTAGTCGAGGATGGGATCCATCCAAAAAGGCTCGTGATCGATGGCATTGACCCACAACTTTGGTTCCCCAATGCCCAGTTGTTGAAGCTCTTCGACCAAGACTGACCGGGAGCTGGTCAGCGTGGTGGACGAGGCAAGGCGGGTTAGTATCCGCGAGTTGCAGATCGTATTGGGGAACTTTGGACTTTAGATCGTATTTCCGCGAGTTGCAAATCATGTAGGTAAATATTCAAAATTTAAATAATGGGTCTTCGAATCCCTAAGTGGTAATTATAAAAATCCGAGTCCATGGTGGCCCGACGAGTGGTCATACTTTTTTTTTTAGAATTTTCACGGCTAAATCTAATTTTCTAAATTTTTTAAATAAAAATAATTATAATATCTAAAATCTAATAAAACCTAAAATCTAATTTTCAAGGCAAGGCAGTTCACGCGTGTGTGAAATAGAGGATACGGGTCAGAGAGTCCTCTAGCTCAAACGGGCCAACCTCCAAGTCTCCTAAAAGGAATACACAACAAAGACACGAGTCCCAACTAAAAGTAAATAAAAATCTTTTCTATTTTTCAATGTGAGAATATTCAACACAAAGAGAGACTCGGACCTTTTAAAATTTAAAAACAGATTCCAACACAATTTGTTCTTATTCAACCTCCACGACGTATGGGAGAATTCCTTAAGGGCCTCTTTGATTGAAGAATAAGGTGGGTTAAGGTGGCCTTATTCACGCTAACCTCTTTGGTTGCAGGAATAAGGTATTCCACTAAAAAGGTGGGTTAAGGGCCAAAAAGGTGGGTTAAGGTGGGTTAAGCATATTCTAGCAAAAAGGTAGAATAAGTTAATCTGAATAAGGCCAAAGTAATATTCTTTATTTTTTGGAATACCTTAACCCGTATTAACTTATTCTCCTTAACTTGTTCTTCAATCAAAGAGGCCCTAACAGAAGCGGGATAGGTATTTACATACAAGAATCACTCTCAGCAAGAACTCACGAACTACGTACGCAAACCATAAAAGGGATTTGATTTGAGTTTACTTGAAGAAAGATGCCAGATCTCTGACCGTCAAGGTGCTAGGAGGAAAAATGTCCTTGGCGGGTACATGCATCGAATTGCAAGATGGAGAGTGGAGGGGCCTTGAGTTTGGCATCAAGACATTCTCCACACACGTGAATGTAACATCAAGAGTATGGGTCATCCGAGGACCTCCAAGAAGTGGGTTAACTATCAACCCTGTGAGATGGTCAAAGACAATGCATGGGATTGTGGCGTCCGTACGTATTCCATATCATCGTGCATGGAACAGAAAGGAGTGCATAATGAGCGAGTTGCATGGTGATGTGAGGACAAGCTACGACGTCATGCTAATTCGTTGGTATGGTGAAAGAGTCATGGAAACCAAACCTAGGGAGCACGATGTAGATATACGAGTCGATCGACCCAAATTAAGACAATGTGTTTCAAAAGATACTTCATTTGTTTTGCAGCATGCGTGCACGGCTTTGAACTAGGGTGGTGTAGGCCGGTGATATACCTAGCTAGACGGCACCCACATCAAAGAGAAGATGCAAGGGCATGCAGATATTGGCTGCAATAGCCTTCAATATGGAAACAACAAGCTCTTTGCAATTGCTTCCCCCATGGTTGACGTGGAAATTAATAATGACAATTTGGTTCTGGTTCTTATGCAATCTAAGGAAGGCTTTCATAAGCAACAAGTGATTAGCTAGTATTCAAACACGATCGATGGAGCCAAAGTGTTGACGAAAGCTATATATTCCTAACCTATTCCCCAAAAGAGACCATATATATATATGCCTACTGTTATCGTCACATAGAGGGAAACTTCAGTGTTGAAACCAATTATTGGCGCAAGTTCAAAACGTTACTGTTAAAAAAATGTAGACAGGATTGCGTTTGGAAAGACAAAATAAGAATTCAACAAGGCCATGTGTGCATGGAAAGGAACTGTACCCGGAGGAAAGGATTGGATATCCTACGTAACGACGTCAAACATTAGTGATCACACGGGCACTATTTACCAAAATGAGGTAACGTTCTCCTTTAATTATTGAGATCAATATGTAGTATCTTACTGATACTGTAATACTCCACGTAGAACTCATGGATATATAACCATGCATGTCCTCCTTATCCACTACCAGATGCAAAGAAATGTGCTCAAACCTGGGTGAGTCCTTCAATTCTTGAATAAGAATTGCATGTAGGCTTCCCATTATCCGGAGTCAAATGATGGAAATTAATAGGGGGGTAGTACTGAAGGAGAAGACTCTAACAAGGGGGATTCGTGTGGCTATGTCCTAGAGTTGATCAGAAAGTCTTAGCAAACTATCTAATGGCCGGACAGTGCTATGAAGTTACCCACAGAAGAGACAAATTTGCCATCAACTTGGAACAAGAGTCATGTTCGTGTGTACCTTGACAAATTCTTCATATCCCATGTTCACATGCCTATGCTGCAATAGCTCAACAATGTGAAATAGTATATGATTTTGTGTCACCATTTTATTCATGCAGCTGACATATACAGAGCAACACATAAGAGGACGGTCCTACGTACCAGTGTATAATCATGACCAACCAACAGTTCATTACCAGAGCCTAGACTTGTTGCGGTGGTCTCATCATCTTCCGGTTTCGGAGAAGGTCTCGTGTTCGATCTCAAATTCTCTCTTTCCGTTAAAAAATATATATATTTAATTAAAAAAATAATTCGTTATCGAGAATTACTGATTCAAACTCTGGTGACAAACAGATTGCCTAGAAGATCGAAGAAAAACAGAATATCTTCAAGAGGAAAAGTCGAGCATGTGTACAATATTTGTTCCTGATGCAAGCTAGAAGATCACAATAGGAGGATATGCAAAAACTCTATTCATCGTGAGGATTATGGGTCATGTGTTACTGGTCATGCATGATAAGTCATTCGTTACAATATGTAAGCACACGCGTTATTTTGCGTGACTTTTTGTAAGGTCAGCAGCAATTAATATATATATATATATATATATATATATATAGAGAGAGAGAGAGAGAGAGAGAGAGAGATCAAATTTAATATTATTACGCACGCCAAAGTCCTGAGATCAATGTCATGCATTGTCCTACACAACGTTACAAGATTTATGAAGAATGATCACTTAATGTAAAATAATATCCTTTTAACTCTCTTTACATACATCGTGCACTCATTGATCACTGTCTTGAGTTTGGCATCAAATTAGGCCTAACATAGAAATATGATGCTCCATCATTCCGAGAAGGAAAGACTTCATTGATCACTGTCTTCCACAAATATTCCATCGAAATACTATTTGTGGCCTAATTTCATGTATTCCCATGTCATGGCGAACATAGAAGATACACAATGTCCAATTCGCACACATTATTAATACCTTTGTACGACTAACGTGTGACAATGAAAAGCATAGTTTTGTAATAAGAAGTTCAAGTGATGAAAGAAATCTATACGCTACATAACGTAGAATAAAAAAAAACACATTATCTGACAGAAATCATAGGGTGTGAAGGCTGCTAAACATATAAAAATTCAAAGACAATATGAAATCAATTCGCGTCAAGGATATGATGATATCTCAATTCAAACTTGGCTTCCCCAATTGTGCCCCTTCAATTTGGGGTTCAAATCTCATAATCGTCATAAAATTTTGACTTATTTTTCTAAAGAACAATGGAAAAAAAGAACAAAAATGTGATGTTCACCGATTTTGAACTCGAAATCAAGTGTCGCAAAAGAACAATTTCAACTAATTAAACTACTAAGATAAATTAATTATAAAATAAAATATTTAATATTTAAATAGATATATGTACCATATCGATTACACATCATAGATCAGTCGTACTGATCTTCGACTGATATAATTCGATACGTGCGGTATATAGTATATCGGACTGTACCACTAAGTACATAAAATTGATTTTTTGTGTGTATATATATATATTTGGAGATAATTATTTATTCTCTAAAAAATTCTAATGTTTTGGTTAGTCTGGACTAAAGGTATAAATCTAAATCACTAAAACTTCTTGTTCATTCTATCTTGACTATAGAATTGATGTGTCAAATGCAGTTGTTCCATGTAACATAAAAATGTTAGATGATTGTAATATTGAAATATTCTGAATTCTAAAATTTATGTATTAGAAAGAAGTTAAAATTGTATGCTAAATCTATTCCGTAAAAGATTTCTATCAGCAAGATAAAAATTAACACTAAATGATGTAAAGTTAGATTATGCAGAAATTGTAAATCATTTATATTATTCAAATATTATATTGAGATAAATTTTTCTATTTATAAATAATATCTTAATTAGTTGTGGCCTAAGTGGTGGTTCAAGTGATGATTCATTCATAGGTGATTCTATCAATCTAGATAACAAATATGCAAGTTTATTATTTTATCCTTTAATATGAGCAAATGTTGGTTTACAACTATTTCCTATTAGAAAGTCTGTAAACTTTAGCCAGCATCTTTCAGGAAGTCTATTTGTTCTACCTAAATTAGCACGAGAGACTATATTATTACAATCAGTTCTTATAATAAATATTATATCAAGATATATCCTAAATTTATTAACTATTTCTATTATTCCTTCAATCTTTGCATCTATACTGTTATAAATTATTGTTTTATATTTACCAAAAGTATATCTACACAGTTACTCTTGAGTATCTACGATTTGTAACAATGCTGCTCCCCAACTATTTTGAGAACTATCAGTTTCTATTATTTTGAGAGTATCTGCTCTTGATAAGACTAAAGGAGGGAGATTCATAACTATAATTTTTATCCGTTGTATAAGTTTTACATCTTCTTGGTTAAAATATTTTTATTTAGATTTTCTTAAGTTATTATAAAATGATTGTACTAAGGTACTAAGATTTTAAATAAACGGTCTAACATAGTTTACTAATCTTAAGAATTATTACAATTACTTTCTGTCCTCTAACTTATCCAGAAATGCTAAGATTTTTGAAATCATGTGAGATTAAGATTTAATTTATCCTTTCTATATCTATATATATATATATATATATATATATATATATATATATATATATATATATATATATTTGTGTGTGTGTGTACGTGTGTGAGTCAAGGTTACGGGATGTTAGCTCAGGAGTAGGTTGTCACATATTAAGCTCATTTTTTATTTCATGACAAGGGGTAGGTTCTGAAATCCACCTCTCCAGATGAGATGCATAATCCAAGATAAACCCGAGTTAACCAACTAAAAGTCAAATTAATTCAGGGATAATCCAAGAATAAGCCCCAAAAAATAGTGCTAAGGGTGATTTTTTTCCTTCTGTGAGGGTCACCTTGGCCAATAAGGTCCTCTGTTTTTGTTTTAAGCTCTACTAATTCCGCCCAAAGCAATTACGTATATATCTACTTTTCTCCAAAATTCATTAAGACATTGCAGCTGAACTGTCTTGTGTTGGGTGTGGTCCAGCCCATATGTGGGCACATGTTAAAGTGAGAAGGGGGTGGGGTATAACATAACCCCACCATCTCCTTACCCTAAACACCCGAGACCCACTTTGACAGAAACACAAGAGCAGCAAAACAAAACACACAGCAACAGAGAAAGGTGCAGCGGCGGCTCTTCTTCATGTGAGGATCCCTTGCGGGAGAGAGGAAGAAGAAAAGAGAAAAGAAAGAGGAGTGGAAAAAGAAAGGAAAAGTGGAGAAATAGATCAACCCGGTGAGCTCGGGTATTTTTTGTTCTCTTATTTTGGGGATTTATCCCGGTTGAGGTAATCCCACATACTTCCATTCTCTTACGTGTATACCTCAAGATTTGGGTAAATCTTCAGAGAAGAAAACTGGGTATTGCTATTTTCATATAGTGGATCGTTGTCAGTTTGCCCCGTGATTTTTCCCTCTCCATGTCGTGGGAGGGTTTTTCACGTTAAAAATCTGGTGCATCTTGTGTGATTATATTCTTGTTGGTTTGGTATTTTTCGACTCGGATACTTATGTGTGGATGGCATAGAAATTATTGTGGTTGCACAGAAGGTGTGCGGATAAATTTTATTTCCATGTTGATTTCTCCGACTACACAAATATTTGAGCCTAGTATATTTCTTGCAGCTCCCCAAGAAGTGGTATCAGAGAAGGGTTAAATTACAGGCATTATTCTTGTGAGTCAGAATGTCAGGCAGTGGAGCGTCTAGCACCATGATAAAACTGAATAATACAAATTGGCTTATTTAGAAGCCAAAAATGGAAGACATCCTATATTGCAAGGATTTGTATGACCCGGTTGAAGGAAGTGGAGCCAAATCGGAGGGTATGTCCGATAAAGATTGAAAAATTTTAAATCGGAAGACCATTGGCACAGTCAGACAATGGGTAGATGACAGTGTATTTCATCATGTTTCGAGTGAAACCAGTGCACAAGCATTGTGGAAAAAATTAGAATCCTTGTATGAGCAGAAGACTGCAGGTAATAAAGCTTTTATTATTCGAAAGCTTGTTAATTTGAAATTCAAAGAAGGTAACAGTATTGCAGAGCATTTGAATGAGTTCCAGAGTTTGGTGAACCAGTTGGCTACAATGAAAATGACTTTACAAGATGAACTCCAGGCTTTGTTGCTTTTGGGATCCTTGCCAAACAGTTAGGAAACATTGGTTGTGTCAGTTAGTAATTCTGCTCCTAATGGTGTGTTGTCTATGAGTCTAGTTACTGCTAGTTTGTTTAATGAAGAAACAAGAAGAAAATTAACTGGATTAGATAATGCGCATGCTCTTGTCATAGAGAACAGGGGGAGGAGTAGATCAAAGTATAATGATCAGTCTGTTGTGCCCCTATGGTCACTTGAGTTCATATGGTCACTTGGGTCATTCGACATCATTCTATGGGCGTATGAGTTCTAATGTATTCTTGGTTTTGATAATGGCTAAACACTATTAGTCATTGATGTTTTTCACCTTCATGTGATTGACATACGTGATGTTTTTGTTCATGATAGGTGCGCCAATGAATGGACAAGGAATCAAGTGGAAATGGTGAACGTGAACGCTGAATGTTGCGCCTTCGCACGCGGATCGACCTGCGCGGTCAGGTCGCGGGGATCGACCTGCCCGGTCAGGTCGCGGGGGTCAAGGGGGCAGCGCCCCTTGTGGGGGTTTCCGGGGGCGGAGCCCCCGGAACAAAATTTAGAAATGCTCAAAGCATATTCTATGTTGATTTCAATCCCAAAATACATGAAATTGATGAGGACATGAATATCTTGATTTATGAACATGTTTCATTGGTCTAACACTTCATTTTTACAGGTATAGGTGTTTCCGGTCGACCTACACACCTTGGCCGGTCGACCAGATTTGCCAGAGCCTAAGAATTCCATGTTTTACAGGTTTCGGTCGACCGCCCCTGCCTTTCCGGTCGACCGGTTCTTCCAGAAACGAAAAACTCCAGGAATTACAGATTTCGGTCGACCGCCCCTACTTTTCCGGTCGACCGATTTTCCCAGAACCGACAAGTTGGAGATTTTATAGATTCCGGTCGACCGCCCCATGAATTCCGATCGACCGCGAGCCCCGAGCCATCAATTGTTGACTTTGTTTCCAACTTTGAAAAGGGCCATTCAACATTGATTTGTTTAATCCTAAAGACACCTAATCCCCCACAAATTGTGGATCTGGTCTAGGGGGTGTCCATAGACCATTCAAGGTCTATAAAACTCTTGTAAGAGGGTTAGAAACCCTAATGCTTCAAGGGGCTTCTTGTGAGATCTAGGGTGGCTGCAAGGGAGATTGCAAGAGAGCTTGGAGACGAGCTACTGTTCACGTGAACAGTAGTTCGTGAAGGTGTTCTTCATCCAATCAAAGGGGAATCAAACTCAAATCAAAGCCAGCAAATCTCAAGGAAGATTACATCAAAGCAAGGCTATCAAAATGATCCAAGGAAGCTGGTTTGATTCAAGTTCTTCAAAGGAAATCATCTTCATCCATTCAAGTTCTTTCCACCTCATTCAAGGTGATATTTCAAGCATTCAAACTCCTAGAAGCTAAAGAAGCAATCAAGGTTCAAGGTAGCTTCATCATCTTCTTCATTCATTCAAAGAAATTCAAAGAGAAGATCAAAAGAGAAGAATTGAAGGAAGAGGTACTGTTCACGTGAACAGTACTCCGTGAAGAACATTCATCCAATCAAGGGTGAATCAAGAAGATTGAGTTGAAGCCAAGAGGAGCCTTGCTGCTGATCAACATTTCATACAAGGGCCAATTCATTTTCACTCATAACTCAATCTCTTGTCTTAGCTCATTCACATTTGTTTTATTTTCATTATTGTTTAAACATTGAAAGTGTGATTCATCCCTACCGGTGGTTAGTAGGAAGGCAATTGGAGGTTGTTCCAATTTGCGGTTGACATCCCTACCAGGTGGTGAGTAGGAAGGCAATCGGTGGTTTCCGATTTGCGGTTTGGTGCGCTGCACAAGTAAAGCCTCACCGGGTTTTGGTGAGGGGTGGACGTAGGGCTGAGGATTCAGTTCGAACCACCTTAAAATCATGTCTAGTGTGGTTTGCTTGTGTGATTGATTCGTTCTAGGTGCATGCTTAGGATTGAATTGTTATATATCTTGCTTATCTTGCTAAACAAATCATAACGCACTTGGAAGCTAGTTTTTATTCCGCTGCAATTCATTTTAACTAGCTATATAGAGGGCCACATTGCGAAAAGTGGGGCTGATCTATTCACCCCTCCCCTCTAGATCCGCTGTCCACTACACAACACAGTCAAGGGGTCAAAGCAAGTCCAGAGGCAGGTCAAAGTCCAAGAGTAGAGCATGCTTTCATTATGGAAAAGAAGGTCACCTAAAGAGGAACTACAGGGTATGGAAGAGAGAGATGAAAGAGAAGAATGACAAAAATCAGATGAAGACAGAGGATGATCAAAACACCGCAGCTACATTGTTAGAGGGTGATAATGTCATTCTCACAATAGAGGGAGACACTTGTTTACATTTCACAGGCCATGATTCAGAGTGGATAGTGGACACTGGTGCTTCTTATCATGTAACTTCTAAAATGGAGCTCTTTACATCTTACAAGACAGGAGATCTTGGAAATGTGAAGATGGGTAACACTAGCTACTCAAAGGTTGTTGGCATTAGTGATGTGTGTTTGCAAAAAAATGCAGGGTATGCACTAACTTTGAAGGATGTACGACATGTTCCTGATTTGCGTCTCAATCTTCTCTTCGGTATTGCTCTAGATAAGCAAGGTTTTGAGCACAGATTCTGTCAAGAAAAATAGAAATTGACTACGGGCTCATTGATTGTTGCCAAGGGAAATGCTTGTTGTGGTCTTTACAAGACTCATGCAAAAGTGTGCAAGGATGAGTTGAATGCTATCCAATGTGATTCTTCTCCAGATTTGTGGCACAAAAGGCTAGGACATATGAGTGAGAAATGACTGCAACTTTTAGCGAGGAAGTCTTACATTCTCTCCATGAAAGATATGACTCTTAGTCCTTGTGATTATTGTTTACTTGGAAAGTATCATAGAATTTCTTTTCGTTCTTCATCACAACGAAAAAGTTACATTTTAGATTTGATTTATTCTGATGTTTGTGGTCCCTTTGAGGTGGAGTCCATGGGTGGAAATAGATACTTTGTCACATTCATTGATGATGCATCCAGAAAGGTGTGGGTCTATTTGATAAGGATAAAAGATCAAGTGTTTCAGTCATTTCAAAATTTTCATGTTATGGTGGAAAGATAGACAAGCAAAAAGTTGAAATATCTCCGCACAGATAATGGAGGAGAGTATATCTCCAAAGAATTTACAGATTATTGTGCAGCTCATGACATAAGACATGAAAGGACTGAACCAGGCACCCTACAACATAATGGTGTAGCAGAAAGAATGAACAGAACCATTGTGAAAAAGGTGAGATGCATGTTGAGGATGACAAAGCTACCAAAGAGCTTTTGGGCTGAAGCTGTTCGCACTGCTTGCTATTTGATAAATAGGTCTCCTTCTGTTCCTTTGAGTTTTAAAATTCCAGAGAAGATTTGGTTAGGGAAGGAGGTATCCTGCAATCACTTAAAAGTATTTGGATGCAAGGCATTTGTGCATGTCCCCAAGAACCAAAGGCAGAAACTTGATGACAAAATCTCTCCTTGTATTTTCTTAGGCTATGGAAATGAATAGTTTGGCTTCAGGTTATGGGATCCAGAAAAGAAGACAATAATCAGACAGAGAGATGTGATCTTTTATGAAGATCAGAATATTGAAGACATCAAAGGAACAAAGCTGAAAGGACAATCTTCCTACAGTGCTCCAGATCTCACACCCATTCCTTCTCCAGTGCAGGAGCTTACAGATGGAGAAGAAATGCAAGATGAAGATGACAATGATGAAATGCCAGAATTTGGTGACAGTGATGCTGAGCCAGAGCAGGAGGTTTTCTGAGCAGGGGGAGCGTCAAGAGTTAGAGATCATGAGGTCTTCCAGAGTGCCACAACCATCATCAAAATATCCTCCCTCTCAGTATATGTTGCTTACTGAGGAGGGAGAGCCAGAGAGCTTTGAGGAGGTACAATCTCATAAAGACAAAGATAAGTGGTTCAAAGTCATGCAGAGCGAGATGAATTCACTTAAGTTGAATAATACTTATGAGTTGGTGGACCTTCCTAAAGGTAGAAAAGCATTGAAGAATAAGTGGATTTTCAAGCTGAAAAAGGATGGCAATGCAGAGTACTTAGAGTATAAAGCTAGATTGGTAGTGAAGGTTTTGCACAAAAACAGGGAATTGATTTTGATGAAATATTTTCTCCTATTGTTAAGATGACTTCTATCAGGGTAGTTTTAGACTTGGTTGCAAGTTTAGACTTGGAGCTTGAGCAGATGGACGTGAAGACTGCCTTCCTTCATGGTGATTTAGAGGAAGAGATCTATATGGTACAACCAGAATATTTTGAAGTGAAAGGTAAGGAACACATTGTTTGCAGATTGAAGAAAAGCTTGTATGGACTAAAGCAGGCACCTAGACAGTGGTACAAGAAATTTGACTCATTTATGGTGAGCCATGGGTACCAGAGTACAGCTGCAGATGCATGTGTTTACTTCAGAAAATTTTCAGATGTGAGGTTCATCATCCTTTTACTTTATGTTGATGATATGTTGATTGTTGGTCAGGATACTCAAGAGATTGATAAATTGAAAGAAAATTTGTCAAAGTCCTTTGACATGAAAGACTTGAGACCAGCATGCAGAATATTGGGCATGGATATCTTTCGTGACAGGAAAATCAAGAAATTATGGTTGTCACAAAGAAATTATATTGAACGGGTGCTTGACAAGTTCAATATGAAAAATGCCAAGTCTGTGAGTACTCCATTAGTAGCTCATTTCAAGCTCAGTAAGAAGTCATGCCCCTCTTCTAAGGAAGATATGAAAGAGATGGAGAGTATTCCTTACTCCTCAGCAGTTAGGAGTTTGATGTATGCAATGGTCTGCACCAGGCCTGACATTGCACATGCAGTTGGTGTAGTGAGCAGATTCTTTTCTAATCCAGAGAAAGAGCATTGGGAAGCAGTGAAATGGATCTTCAGATATTTGAGAGATAACTCCAGTGTGTGCTTGACATTTGGGAGTTCAAAACCAATTCTAGAAGGCTTTACAGATGCTGATATGACAGATGATCTTGATCACAGAAAATCAACCTCATGGTGCTTATTTACTTTTATAGGGGGAGTTGTGTCCTGGCAGTCTAAATTGTAAAAATGCGTTGCTTTATCTACTACTGAGGCAAAGTATATTGCAGCAACTGAAGCAGGGAAAGAAATACTTTGGCTGAAGAGATTTCTGCAGGAATTGGGTTTGAAGTAAGAAGAGTATGTGGTATTTTGTGATAGTCAGAGTGCTATGGATTTGAGCAAAAACTCCACATATCACTCCCGTACAAAGCACATTGATGTAAGATACCATTGGTTGCGAGATGCTATAGAGCAACAATAGATGAAGCTGAAGAAGATTCATACAGACAAAAATCCTTCTGATATGATGACAAAGGTGGTTCCCAGAGAGAAGCTAGAGTTATGTCGGCGACTAGCTGGCATGGACTCCCGGTGAGGAGTCATTTTAGTACTGCCTCCCGCCATGGGCTGGAGGGGGAGATTGTTGGGTGTGGTCCAGCCCATATGTGCGCACATGTTAAAGTGAGAAGGGGGTGGTGTAACGACCCGAGAATCCGATTACCGGGAAGGCCCGATAACCCGAGACTCGTACCGCCACCCATGAGTCCGAAGACTTGGAAGGGTTAGAAGGATGGTGTGGGAACTACACAAGTATCACAAGTAATTACAAAAATTAAACAGTTCATAAATAAGCAGGAAATGAATTAATATTTTACATGGTCCACAAAATAACAATAAAATAACAACAGTAGTCCATAACTAATATAGAGACAAGGAAAGAAAGTACAGCTACACGGGACATATCCCGGCTCTGACCTCTGGCACTACCTCTGGGCACCCGCACCACGCTGAGCCCCAGACGCGCTCCCCTGGGGCGGCACCTCACCTGAAACATGGTGAAAACACGCAGGGAATGAGTCTCAGAACAAGACTCAGTAGGGATCACTCGAACCCCACCTCGTAAAATGGGAAACCATTACGCTAGCGATAGGAGAGTACCTCGGAAAGGAAAGTCCTGTACTCTACAAAACAAAGGTCCTACGGCACGTAAACCGGCACACATGCCACGGTGAGACAACCGAAACTCAACGGTCGACCAGGCAAACCTGAAGGTCAAAGTCACGAAACTGACAGTCTGACACTCCGTACTCGATAGGAGTACCTCCCACTAGAAGCACAGTCGGTAGCATCCCCTGACGACTTACACCGCACCGCAGGTGAACTGCCTAACATGGTAGCGCCTGCCAAAGGCACGAACACCGTACAAGAACCACAAACAAGTGACTAGCTGGGGTCACGCCCGTCGACGTGGGTCCAACCGCCCCCAACCACGTGTGCACACACAGACCGTGCGTCCCTGGTCTGGCCCTCTGACAGGTTTTCCCCTCAGCCAGACTCTGGTTGCAAGACGTAGGGCCCGACGACAACCGGTCCACAAACCCCCTCTAAGGGTAAGCCCGTACACCACTCCCTGGTGCGACCGATACCGCGTACTGGTAGGCTACGACTAGTGGAGGGTCACTGAAGGAGTAGACTCTCAAGTCACGGAAAACGACACCCGCATCCAACGACGCATGGGGACCAACCCACGCACCGGCCCCGTCGCACGGTGGCCACAGTCGGACTAAAAACGGGGTTACAACCCTTTCGGGGCAACCAGAAGCCTGACGGTCCACCCTAGGACCGTCACATGGATGTAACGGTCTAGGCGAGACCGTTACATGCACCTGGCGGCCTAGCGCTAGCCGTTACACAGTCTGAGGAACGCAGGGAGCAACGCGCCTGGCCCAGCGCGTTACGCGAATGTAACGCGCCTGCCCTGGCGCGTTACACGCGCCTCACGCTCTCAGCGTGAAAGCAAGATGTAACGCGCTTGCCCCAGCGCGTTACACGAATGTAACGCGCCTGGCCCAGCGCGTTACGCGCCCCTCACACCTGGGGTGACCCAGGAAGTAACGCGCTCACCCTGACGCGTTACGCGGATGTAGCGCGCCCGTCCTGGCGCGTTACACACGCAGACCCCCAACGGTCAAAAGACAACGGTCGGAAAGCCCCTGACGACCCAGCCCAGGCGCGTCACTTACAAGTGGCGGTCTGTCGTGGGACCGTTACAGTCCCTGACCCCCAAAGGCTAACAAAGGGCATGTGACGGCCCCTTCGAGGCGCGTCACATCGTGTAACGGTCCCTGGAAGGACCGTCACACGCACCCGACGGCGAAAACGGCAGGAAAGCCCAAAAACTTCAACCACGCCCCCATGTCTCCACCGGAGAGGGAGAAATCAAAGGGGAAGACCCCTGGGGACCCCTAGCATGATTCTAGGTCATCAAAACACGAAATCATGCATCAAATCCATAGATCGGGTGAGCTCTCCCCAAATCATGGAAAACCCCAAACCCGCTCAATCAAGCCCCTCTCGGCCTCCCCACGGCCTATAAATCACGGAAAAGAACGGCAAGGAGCTATGGAACGTCACCCTATCTCAATGGAGCGAATGCTCCGCCGGATCGTCCACGAACGCAAGAAATCGCTTTGGAAAACCTCGCCTCTTCACGCTTCCCACGCTCGTCGCACGCCCACGAGATCGCCTCGCCACCACCCACGTCTTCGCGCCGTCGCCCCGCCGCCGTCTGCGGCCGGAAGGGAGCTAGCCGCGCTCAAACGGGAGGAAGAGAGGGAGCCGCGGTGGGGAGAAACGGAGGAGGAAGAAGAAGAAGAAAGAGAAGGTGGGGAAGAGAGAGAAATAGGGGGGTTTTTATAGAAATTCCTGAAAATCCAAAAAATATCGAAAAATAGAAAATTACATTTCCGGAATCCTCGGAATGCACCGATCGCAACGGTACCACTCGTGCCCAAGTGAACGACCCGGTTCACCCGCAGCGAGGTTCCGAAGGAGTTACCGAAACACACACCGGAAATCGGAAAACACGCGCGGAAAAAGCCGTGGAACGCTTCCGGGCCTTCGAAATAACTCCGGATCGCGCCAATCCGAACACGAAAGATGTCCAAAATGAAATTTTGGACACAACGGAGCTGGACACTCAGAAAAACCAGATCCGAGACCTACGAAGAAGGATCCGAAAGGTCCGGGATATTACAGCCCTCCCCCCTTAAGGAATTTTGTTCTCGAAATTGAGAACAACCCAAGGGGAAAGAAGAGGAAGACTCACTCAAACAGGTACGGGAACTGCTTCGCATCTCATCCTCATGCTCCCAAGAAGCTTCCCCACCAGAGTGCCACTGCCACACCACCTTTACCAAGGGGATGACCTTGTTCCGCAGGCGCTGCTCTCGCCTATCCTCCACACGGATCGGAAACTCTGGGAGAGAAAGATCTGGAGTCACCTCGGGCCAAACAGAATCCTCGAGCACATGAGAGTCATCGGGCATATACTTCCACAACATCGAGACGTGGAACACGTCATGCACCGACGCCAACTCAGGGGGTAACTGCAACCGATAAGCAACCTCACCGATGCGCTCCACAATCATAAAAGGACCAATATAGTGGGGACTCAGCTTCCCACGCCGTCCAAAACGTATCACCCCCTTCATCGGAGAAACTCTCAAGAACACACGATCGCCCACGGCGAACTCGAGGGGCTGCCTCCTACGGTCAGCATAGCTCTTCTGCCGACTCTGGGCCGCCAGCATGTTCTGACGAACCAGGTGCACCACATCCACACATTGCTGCACCAACTCGGGTCCCGTCAAAACACGCTCACCCACCTCAAACCAATCGAGTGGAGTCCGGCAAGGACGCCCATACAAAGCCTCATAAGGAGCCATGCCGATGCTCGAATGATAGCTGTTGTTGTAGGCAAACTCCACCAACGGCAGGTGGTGAATCCAACTCCCCTGCCACTCTAGGCAGCAGGATCTCAGCATGTCCTCCAAAGTTTGGATGGTCCTCTCTGACTGACCATCTGACTGAGGATGATATGCCGAGATAAATGCCAACTCTGTGCCAAGAGCTCGCTGGAAACTCCTCCAGAATCCAGAAGTGAAGCGTGGATCATGGTCCGACACGATCGAAATGAGAATCCCATGCAACGGAACGATCCGCTCCACATAAAGACGAGCCAACTTGGACACGCCCCAGTTGACTTTGACCGGTAACAACCGAGTCACCTTCGTCAGCCTATCCACCAGCAACCAAATACTGTCCTGCCCACTCGGGATCCTCCGTAACTCCACCACAAAATCCGTGGTCACGTGGTCCCACTTCCACGCAGGAACATCCAAGGGCTGGAGAGTACCTCCTGGTCGCAGATGCTCTGCCTTCACCTGCTGACAGATCAGGCACCTGGCCATAAACTCAGCAACGTCTCTCTTCATGCCAGGCCACCAGAACTGTCTCCGTAAGTTTCGATACATCTTTGTCGCACCCCGGTGTACGGTGTACCTGCTCCCATGAGTCTCGCGCAACACCGCATGACGAATCTGCTCCTCTGCTGGGACGTACAGCCTGCCACGAAATCTCGCAGCACCGTCCTTGCCGAGTTCCACATCAGCCATCACCAAAATTCGGGGCAACTCAGGGTCTGCATGCTGAGCCTCTGTCACTTGTCGACGGATAGCAGGAGTGACAGTCAGACTCGCAAGCACTGCTAACCCTGGCTCCTAGGGAATCTTGAGCCTAAAAGATACTTCGGGCACTTGTTCCCCGAGCCTCCACTTCCTCAACATCAAGGCACTGACCGTGACCTTCCGACTCAAGGCATCGGCGACGACATTCATGCTGCCCGGCTGATAAGACAAGGTGAAGTCATAATCCTTCATGAATTCCATCCAACGCCTTTGCCTAAGGTTCAGGTCTCTCTGCGTGAACACATCCACAAACTCTGATGGTCAGTGAACACCTCGAACTTCTCACCGTACAGATAATACCTCTAGATCTTCAGCGCGAAGATCACTGCCGCCAACTCGAGGTCATGGGTAGGGTAGTTCTCCTCATGGGACTTTAGCTGCCGAGATGCATAAGCCACCACTCTACCATGCTGCATCAACACAGCACCCAATCTGACCCCGGAAGCATCTGTACACACCACAAAACCTCCCGATCCAGAAGGTAAAACCAACACCGGAGCCGAGGTGAGCAATCTCTTTAGCTCTCTGAAGCTCTGCTCACACTCCTCAGACCAGACAAAAGGCACATCCTTCCGTGTAAGTCTAGTCATCGGGGTCGCAATGCGAGAAAAATTCTGGATAAACCGGCGATAATAGCCCGCAAGCCCCAAGAAACTCCGGATCTCCGTCATAGACCTCGGCCTCGACCACTGCATTACTGCCTCAATCTTGGCGGGGTCCACGGAAATGCCATCACCAGAAATCACGTGCCCCAGAAAGTGCACCTTGTGGAGCCAGAACTCGCACTTGCTGAGCTTCGCATACAACTAGTGATCTCGCAACGTCTGCAGCACTACACCCAAATGGTACGCGTGTTCCTCGGCAGACCGCGAATAAACAAGGATGTCGTCCACGAATATGACCACGAACTGGTCCAAAAACGGACGAAACACCCTCTGCATCAAGTCCATGAAGGCTGCAGGGGCATTGGTGAGCCTGAACGGCATCACCAAAAACTCATAATGCCCGTACCTCGTACTGAATGCAGTCTTCTCCACATCAGACTCGCGAATTCTCAGCTGATAGTAACCGGACCGCAAATCAATCCGCGAGAACACTCGCGCAGACTGAAGCTGATCGAACAAATCATCAATCCGCGGCAACGGATACTTGTTCTTAATGGTCACTTCATTCAACTGCCGATAGTCAATGCACAGCCGCAGACTATCGTCCTTCTTCTTCACAAACAACACGGGCGCACCCCCCTTGGCCAGCAGCTCCTGCAACTGCGCCCTCAACTCTCTCAACTCAGCGGGGGCCATACGGTAGGGAGCCTTCGCCAAAGGTCCTGTACCAAGCACAACCTCGATCACAAAATCGATCTCCCGCTGGGGAGGTAACCCAGGCAATTCCTCGGGAAAAACGTTAGGAAACTCGCACACCACCGGAATGTCCTCGACATTCGGCTCCATCCGTTCAGTCACAACCACGGACGCGAGAAAACCCTGACAACCAGAATCAAGCAATCGACGAGCTCGAATAGCGGAGATGAGGAATCGAGAAAAGGTGGAACGGATACCTTGGAAGTAGAAGGTCCGCTTGCTCGGATGCTGGAAGTAGACCCTCTTCATTCCACAATCCACCACCGCTCCATGAGTCTCGAGCCAATCCATGCCTAGAATCACATCGGAATCCCGAAGCTACAACGCATACAACCTGCCTGGCATACTCCGCCCATCGATTCAAACCGGAACCTGATCGAAGCAATACGGGGTGACCATGAAATCACCGGAAGGTAGTTCCACTACCAAATCGCAAGGCAACTGGGTCACCGGCTCCTCGATGCTCAGCGCAAAATCCTCCGAAATAAACGAATGAGACGTGCCAGAATCAAACAAAACCTGAGCCGCGCAACCCAAAATCTGAACGGTACCTTCCACGAGCTGCGACGCCACTGCCTCTGCCCTGGTCATGTGCATGATCTGGCCTCGAGCTCTCTGCCTGCCTCCCACACTAGCTGACCTGGGTAGCGGCAGATACTGTCCCTGCTGCTGTTGCCTCTGCTCCTGGGGAACCTGCTGCTGCGGCGGCTGCCTCTGAGGACAGTCACGCGCCATGTGCCCTGGCTGGTCACACCGAAAACAGATGATTGGCGCCGTGCACTGCCTGCCTGGGTGGAACCCACTACACCGTGGACACGGCCCTCACGACCCACCCACTTATCCCTGCCGCTGCAAGGGAATCGGCTACTGTACACTGCCCGATGAAGCTTGTCCCTGATCCTTGGACTTCTTTTTACCGAACCCTTTCTTGAAAAACTTCTTGACCTTCGTGCCAAAGGACACAGATCCTGTCACCGACGCTGCCTGTGCCGGCACTCCTGAACCACTCATCGCATGCTGGAAAGAACCCTGCTGCTGGGTAGCCGACTGCTGGCTGCGACCTGACAAAGACTGCCCCTGGCTGATCAGTCCTCGGGTCCTTTGCATATCCATCTCCAAGGAAGCCGCAACACGAGACGCCGTCTCTAGATCAGTGGCCCTGTTCGCGATCAGATGGTGCCTCAGTTCTTGCCTCAAGCCCTGGACGAACTGCGCAGTCTTCACCCTCTGATGCTCCATGATGTGAGGTGCATACCGACCAAGCTCGACAAACCGGCCCCTGTACTGTAACACGGACATGTCGCCCTGCACCAGCTCCAGAAACTCACGCATCCGCTGTGTAGCAACGTAGTCTGGACAGTACGTACGCTCGAAAGCACTGACGAAGTCATCCCACTCGACCTGCTCAAGTGGACGAAGCTGAAAAGATGTCTTCCACTCGGAAGACCACCACTTCCGAGCCGTACCCTGCAACTGGTTGTAAGCCAACACCACTCTGTCCTCGGCAGCACTTTTCCCAGAACTGAACACCCGCTCCATCTCGTCAAGCCAATCACGAGCCGCATCAGGGTCTGCCTGGCCGCTAAAGTAAGGTGGATGGAACTGCAAGAAGTCCCTCACTGCTCGGCCTGGCCCACCCCTAGCTGACGAGCCCTCACCAGCCTCTCCGCCGAACTGCTGAGACATAAGCTGGTACATGCCACGAAAGAAATCCTCGGCCCCCGGGAACCTCGTAGTATCCACTGCCTCGGTGGCTGCTGGTGGCGCTCGACTATGCTCCTCCTGGTCCCTCTGGACCCCCTGCTGGATCTCCTGACCTCCAGCCGACTGTCCCTGCTGAGAGCGAGTGCTCCGCCTCGGCGCCATGCTCGCTCCTGAAGCAAAAAGGCAGAAAACACAAAAACGGCAAGGTTTGGAAAACGCGCGATGCCCAATGCCAGTGTCATCTGTACATCATCGCTGTGGACTAGTGGACCACTACAATCACCTATGATTCTCGTATAATTCCACAACCGCGCTCTGATACCAGCTGTAACGACCCGAGAATCCGATTACCCGGAAGGCCCGATAACCCGAGACTCGCACCGCCACCCACGAGTCCGAAGACTCGGAAGGGTTAGAAGGATGGTGTGGGAACTACACAAGTATTACAAGTAATTGCAGAAATTAAACAGTTCATAAATAAGCAGGAAATGAATTAATATTTTACATGGTCCACAAAATAACAATAAAATAACAACAGTAGTCCATAACTAGTACAGAGACAAGGAAAGAAAGTACAACTACACGGGACATACCCCGGCTCTGACCTCTGGCACTACCTCTGGGCACCCGCACCACGCTGCGCCCCAGAATCGCTCCCCTAGGGCGGCGCCTCACCTGAAACACGGTGAAAACACGCAGGGAATGAGTCTCGGAACAAGACTCAGTAGGGATCACTCGAACCCCACCTCGTAAAATGGGAAACCACTACGCTAGCGGTAGGAGAGTACCTCAGAAAGGAAAGCCCTGTACTCTACAAAACAAAGGTCCTACCCACACGCAAACCGGCACACGTGCCACGGTGAGACAACCGAAACTCAACGGTCGACCCGGCAAACCCGAAGGTCAAAACCACGAAACTGACAGTCTGACACTCCGTACTCGACAGGAGTACCTCCCACTAGAAGCACAGTCGGTAGCGTCCCCTGACGACTTACACCGCACCGCAGGTGAACTGCCTGACATGGTAGGGCCTACCAAAGGCACGAACACCATACAAGAACCACAAACAAGTGACTAGCTGGGGTCATGCCTGTCGACGTGGGTCCAACCACCCCCAACCACGTGTGCACACACAGACCGCGCGTCCCTGGTCTGGCCCTCTGACCGGTTTTCCCCTCAGCCGGACTCTGGCTGCAAGACGTGGGGCCCGACGGCAACCGGTCCACAAACCGCCTCTAAGGGTAAGCCCGTACACCACTCCCTGGTGCGACCGGTACCGCGTATTGGTAGGCTACGACTAGTGGAGGGTCACTGAAGGAGTAGACTCTCAAGTCACGGAAAACGACGCCCGCATCCGACGATGCACGGGGACCAACCCACGCACCGGCCCCGTCGCACGGTGGCCACAGTCGGACTAAAAATGGGGTTGCAACCCTTTCGGGGCAACCAGAAGCCTGACAGTCCACCCTAGGACTGTCACATGGATGTAACGGTCTAGGCGAGACCGTTACACGCACCTGGCGGCCTAGCGCTAGCCGTTACACAGCCTGAGGAATGCAGGGAGTAACGCGCCTGACCCAGCGTGTTACGCGAATGTAACGCGCCTGCCCTGGCGCGTTACACGCGCCTCGCGCTCTCAGCGTGAAAGCAAGATGTAACGCGCTTGCCCCAGCGCGTTACACGAATGTAACGCGCCTGGCCCAGCGCGTTACGCGCCCCTCACACCTGGGGTGACCCAGGAAGTAACGCGCTAACCCTAGCGCGTTACGCGGATGTAGCGCGCCCGTCCTGGCGCGTTACACACGCAGACCCCCAACGGTCAAAAGACAACGGTCGGAAAGCCCCTGACGGCCCAGCCCAGGGGCGTCACCTACAAGTGGCGATCTGTCGTAGGATCGTTACAGTCCCTGACCCCCAAAGGCTAACAAAGGGCATGTGACGGCCCCCTCGAGGCGCGTCACATCGTGTAACGGTCCCTGGAAGGACCGTCACACGCACCCGACGGCGAAAACGGCGGGAAAGCACAAAAACTTCAACCACGTCCCCATGCCTCCACCGGAGAGGGGGAAATCAAAGGGGAAGACCCCTGGGGACCCCTAGCATGATTCTAGGCCATCAAAACGTGAAATCATGCATCAAATCCATAGATCGGGCGAGCTCTCCCCAAATCATGGAAAACCCCAAACCCGCTCAATCAAGCCCCTCTCGGCCTCCCCACGGCCTATAAACCACGGAAAAGAACGGCAAGGAGCTAGGGAACGTCACCCTACCTCAATGGAGCGAATGCTCCGCCGGATCGTCCACGAACCCAAGAAATCACTTTGGAAAACCTCGCCTCTTCACGCTTCCCACGCTCGCCGCACGCCCACGAGATCGCCTCGCCACCACCCACGTGTTCGCGCCGTCGCCCCGCCGCCGTCTGCGATCGGATTGGAGCTAGCCGCGCTCAAACGGGAGGAAGAGAGGGAGAGAGGGAGCCGCGGTGCGGAGAAACGGAGGAGGAAGAAGAAGAAGAAAGAGAAGGTGGGGAAGAGAGAGAAATAGGGGGTTTTTATAGAAATTCTGGAAAATCCGGAAAATACTGAAAAATAAAAAATTACATTTTCAGAATCCTCAGAACGCGCCGATCGCAACGGTACCACTCGTGCCCAGGTGAACGACCCGGTTCACCCGCAGCGAGGTTCCGAAGGAGTTACCGAAACACACACCGGAAATCGGAAAACACGCGCGGAAAAAGCCGCGGAACGCTTCCGGGTCTCCGAAACAACTCCGGATCGCGCCGATCCGAACACGAAAGATGTTCGAAACGAAATTTCAGACACAACGGAGCTGGACACTCCGAAAAAATAGATCCGAGACCCACGAAGAAGGATCCGAAAGGTCCGGGATATTACAGGTGGGGTATAACATAACCCCACCATCTCCTTACCCTAAACACCCGAGACCCACCTTGACAGAAACACATGAGCAGCAAAATAAAACACACAGCAGTAGAGAAAGGTGCAACGGCGGCTCTTCTTCATGTGAGGATTCCTTGCGGGAGAGAGGAAGAAGAAAAGAGAAAGAGGAGTGAAAGAAGAAAGGAAAAGTGGAGAAAGAGATCAACCCGGTGAGCTCAGGTATTTTTTGTTCTCTTATTTTGGGGATTTATCCCGACTGAGATAATCCCACATCCTTCCATTCTCTTATGTGTATACCTCAAGATTTGGGCAAATCTTGAGAGAAGAAAACTGTGTATTGCTATTTTCATATAGTGGATTGCTGTCGGTTTGCCCCGTAGTTTCCCCCTCTCCATATCGTGGGAGGGTTTTCCACGTTAAAAATTCGGTACATCTTGTGTGATTGTATTCTTATTGGTTTGGTGTTTTTTGACTCGGATACCTACGTGTGGATGACATAAAAATTATTGTGATTGCACAGAAGGTGTGCGGATAAATTTTATTTATGTGTTGATTTCTCCGACTACACGTATATTTGTGCCTAGTATATTTCTTGCAACTCTCCAACATCTTGCTCGCACAGCTGCAGTGATGCTGTAACCTACCGGTTAGCATCCAAGTGTTAAAGAACACCCCACATTGATGGAATACAATACAGAGGATTTAATCTTCTCAAAGTTCGGGGTTAAAAAGCTCAAAGTATAGCACTAGAAACCCTGGTATCAGATTAGAGACACGTTACATATACAGTTCGTCCACATCCGAGCAACAACAATGAACTCGGTAAAAAGTAATTGAACACTACATATGTTGGGAATATAGAGTACCCAAACGAGGAGGACAACCAGCAGAGGAGGGAGAAGAAAGGAGAAAAGAAATCAAAACCACAAGAATACATAGATTTTTTACGTGGTTCGGAGGCAAGATGCCTCCTACGTCCACGGCCGTAGCAGTAATCCACTAATAATCACCAACCAGATTACAATACAGAGAGAGAGACCATCCTTTTATACTAGGAGATTAGGGCGTCATTAGTCAGGGTATTAAGGACAACAATACCCCTGTTAAACAGAAATCCTCTTCTGGGATACAACAGACGTGCATGCTCGCATGTCTCCAAGGATGCTCTCTTGAGACCGAGTATGCCCTCCAGAGACGGCTAATGCTCCCCCACCATCAGTTAGATCAATCCATTACCAAGACCAGGTCGACACATCTTCATGCAGGTCGGCCTGCTCCAAGTGACATCGAAATGCCTTGAGCCCGCAATGCATGCTCCCTTGACATTGAGGATGCTCTCCTGAAGCAGCGATTGCTCCCCAGAGACAGCATGTGCTCGCCATGCTCCCCTGACGCTGAGAATGCTCCCCTGAAGCAGTGGATGCGCTCCTGAGGCAGAGTGTGATCCCGTGCAAGGGCGCATGAGTTCTGACTCCACACTCTAACAATCTCCCACTTGGAGTCTGAACTCCAAAGAAAGCAAACAACTCAATGTATTAACCCTGCTCAATATAACAACAGAAATACTGCTACGGCATCCCTCCATCAATCATCCATGGAGGCCAACTGAGGCTTTGCACAGCCTCAGTTTCTCTGTGGTTACCACCTTGGTTAACATGTCTGCTGGATTCTCTGCACCAAGTATTTTCTCCAGCAACAAAACACCATCTTCAAGCAAACCACGAATGAAGTGATACTTCAGTTGTATGTGCTTAGTCCTTGCATGAAAGACTGGGTTCTTGGCAAGGTGAATTGCACTTTGACTGTCACAAAACAGCACACTATTGCTTTGTTCCTTGCCCAACTCCTTCAGAAAATTTTTCAGCCATACCATCTCTTTGCTAGCTTCAGAGATAGCAACATACTCTGCTTCTGTTGTTGAGAGAGCAACAACATTTTGAAGTTTTGAAACCCAACTCACTGCAGTGCCACCCAAGGTGTAAACATAGCCAGTGGTACTTCTTCTGGTGTCCAGATCACCACCAAGATCTGAATCAACAAAACCTTGTAGGATAACATCACTTTTCCTGAAACAAAGTGACTTACTTGAGGTGCCTTTTAGGTATCTCAGAATCCATTTCACTGCCTCCCAGTGTTGCTTGCCCGGTTCTCCCATATGTCTGCTCACAACTCCCACTGCATGTGCTATATCCGGCCTGGTACAAATCATGGCATACATCAGACTTCCTACAGCTGATGCATAAGGAATTTTCTTCATGGACTCACGCTCTTCAGCAGACTTTGGTGACTGCTCTTTAGACAGCTTGAAGTGACTTGCCAAAGGAGTGCTAACTTGTTTTGCATCCTGCATGTTGAATCTGCTCAACACTTTCTGGATGTAACTTTCTTGAGATAGCTTCACAGTGCCAGCTGTTCTATCCCTTACAATTCTCATCCCAAGAATTTACTTTGCTGCTCCTAAGTCCTTCATAGTAAATTCCTTTGATAATTGTATTTTCAAATTGTCAATCTCTGTCATACTTGAACCTGCAATAAGCATATCATCCACGTACAACAGCAATATGATATAACAATTATCAAACTTCTTAAGATAACAACAATGGTCCATGTTGCATCTAATGAAACCATTGTTACATATGAATCCATCAAACTTCTTGTACCACTGTCTGGGGGCTGGTTTCAGACCATATAAACTTTTGTTTAACTTGTAAACAAGGTTTTCTTTACCATGTTCATGAAAACCTTCCGGTTGTACCATATAGATATCCTCCTCCAAATTACCATGAAGGAAAGCAGTCTGAACATCAAGTTGTTCTAGGTGCAGGTTTTCAGCAGTAACAATACTCAACACCAATCTAATGGTAGTTAACTTGACAACTAGAGAGAAAATTTCAGTATAATCAATACCTTCCTTCTGTTGGAAGCCTTTCACAACCAACCTTGCTTTGTACCTCTTACTGCTGTCATGTTCTTCTTTTATTCGATAAACTCATTTGTTGTGCAAAGCTCTCTTGCCAGGTGGTAGTTCAGTCAAAACCCAAGTTTTATTTTTGTGTAAGGAGTTCATCTCATCTTTCATTGCCAACTCCCACTTGATAGAATCTTCCACCTGCATAGCTTCATCAAAACACTCAGGTTCACCAGCATCAGTCAACAACAAATAGTACAAAGAAGGAGAAAACCACTCAGTCGGTTTATGCAATTTGCTTGATCTTCTTGGTTGAACCTCAGGTGTGATTAACTCTGGTTACACTACAGTGTTTTCATGATTTCCTTGAAATCCCTTCAACACATCATCTTCTGAAATTTCCTCCAACTCAACATGTCCAGATTTCTGAGTTTCTTGGCCTACATCTTCAGATTTCATAACAGATCTGTGCTTGTACAGTAAATTTTCATTGAATATAACATTTCTTTCTCTAATGATTTTCCTATTCTCATCATCCCAGAAACGGTATCCAAAATCATTAGAACCATATCCAATGAAAAAACACCTTTTTGACTTGGGGTCTAACTTGTCTCTGTCATTTGAATCAATATGCACATATGAAACACAACCAAATACTCTCAAGTGCGAAAGAATTACCTGCTTACCGGTCCAAGTCTCTTCAGGTATCTCACCATTTAGAGGAACACTAGGTCCTCTATTAATCAGGTAAGCCGCACAGCTGATTGCATCTGCCCAGAAGGTCTTCGGTAGGCCAGCATGTAATCTCATGCTTCTAGCTCTCTCATTCAGGGTTCTGTTCATGCGTTCAGCAACCCCGTTCTGTTGTGGAGTATTTGGAATTATTTTCTCCATACGAATGCCATGCAGTGCACAGAAATCTTTGAATTCCTTGCTGCTGTACTCTCCGCCATTATCAGACCTCAGACACTTGATCTTTGCGCCAGTTTGATTTTCCACTTCTGCCTTCCACTTCACAAAGGTAGAGAAAACATCAGATTTATTTTTAAGAAAATAAACCCATACCTTCCGAGTGGAGTCATCGATGAATGTGACATAATAGAGTGAGCCTCCAAGAGATCGTACAGGGGCTGGTCCCCACACATCTGTGTACAAGTTCTAACCTTTCTAGCTTAGAACTTCTTCCAGCTTTGGAGAAAGTGACTTTTTCTGCTTTCCGAAGATACAGTCTTCACATAACCCAATGTCTATGGACTTCAAATCACCCAACTTCCCCTTTGCTGCCAGCACCTTCATTCCTTTCTCACTCATGTGTCCAAGTCTGCAGTACCAAGTCTTGGATTCAACTTCTGAATTTGCCACTGCCACTGTGTCTTTGTTGTTTGCGGTCATATAAAGGGTTCCAGTCTTGTTACCTCGTGCTATAACCATGGCACCTTTGGTTATTTTCCAGCACCCACTAACAAAGGTAGTGACATATCCTTCATCATCAAGCTGACCAATGAGATCAAATTTCTTCTCAAGCCTGGAATATGTCTGACATTCTTCAACTTCCACACAGTCCGTTTGCTGTCTTCAACTGAACATCACCCTTCCCCACAATGTCTAATGGCTCATCATCAGCAAGATAAACCTTCCCAAAGTTTCCAACAACATAATTTTGCATACTTTCTTTATGTGAGGTAGAGTGGAAGGATGCTCCGGAGTCTAGAATCCATGATTCAATGGGACTATTAACACTTAAGATAAGTGCATCATGGACCTCTTCTGTCGTAGCATTCGCAGAATCTTCTTCTTATTTCTGACTCTGATTCTTTTTCTTCAGGAGTCTGCAGTCCCTTTTCAAATGTCTTTTCTTACCACAATTCCAACAGCCATCTCTGCGGGGCTTAGACTGACTCCTTTTCTTGGACTTGGATCTACTCCTATTTTGTCCGCGCTGGTTTGTTCTTCCCCTGCTCTCTGTATTTAGAGCAGAACCTGAGACTTCACCGGATTCCCTTTTGCGAATATCTTCGCTTAGAATAAGGTCTTGAACCTCATTAAGTTTCAATTTGCTTGAACCGGAAGAACTACTTACAGCCGTCACAGTAGCACCCCAACTTTCAGGTAAAGAGGATAAAAGAATCAAGGCTCGAATCTCATCATCAAAATTTATTTCTACAGAACTCAACTGAGTTGTAATCACATTGAATTCATTGATGTGATCTGTAACAGAAGCACCTTCGGCCATCTTCAGATTAAATAAACGACGCATCAAATGTACCTTGTTTGAAGCCGAGGGCTTTTCATACATATTTGATAGTGCCTTCATCAATCCTGCCGTGGTCTTCTCGTTCACGATGTTGAAGGCGACGTTTCTGGCCAACGTCAAGCGAACAACTCCGAGTGCTTGTCTGTCTAGTAGATCCCAATCTTCTTTCTTCATCCCTGTCAGCATCGTTCCAAGAAGCGGCTCATGCAGCTTCTTCTGATATAAGTAGTCTTCGATCTGCATCTTCCAGAAACTGAAGTCATTGCCATCGAACTTGTCGATCCTCACCTTTCCTTCATCCGCCGCCATTGCTCCTACTGTTCTCCTCAAACCAAAACAAGACTCTGATACCAGTTGTTGGGAATATAGAGTACCCAGACGAGGAGGACAACCAACAGAGGAAGAAGAAGAAAGGAGAAAAGAAATCAAAACCACAAGAACACAGGGATTTTTTATGTGGTTCGGAGGCAAGATGCCTCCTACGTCCCACGGCCGCAGCAGTAATCCACTAATAATCACCAACCAGATTACAATACAGAGAGAGAGCCCATCCTTTTATACTAAGAGATTAGGGCGTCATTAGTCAGGGTATTAAGGACAACAATATCCCTCTTCTGGGATACAACAGACGTGCATGCCCGCCTGTCTCCAAGGATGCTCTCCTGAGACCGAGTATGTCCTCCAGAGACTACTAATGCTCCCCCACCATCAGTCAGATCAATACATTGTCAAGACCAGGTCGACACATCTTCATGCAGGTCGGCCTGCTCCAAGTGACATCGAAATGTCTTGAGCCCGCAATGTATGTTCTCCTGACATTGAGGATGCTCTCTTGAAGCAGCAATTGCTCTCCAGAGACAGTATGTGCTCGCCATGCTCCCCTGACGCTGAGAATGCTCCCCTGAAGCAGTGGATGCGCTCCTGAGGCAGAGTGTGATCCCGTGCAAAGACGCATGAATTCTGACTCCACACTCTAACAACATATATTAGTTTGGTTATGATAATATCCACTCGAGCACATAGTACAACACCTCAAAAATCTCCTTTCGATGGCAGCCGAGCAATAGTGGCCAAGCAATGAGCCACTCGTCTCCATCATCCATCTGCTGAAGAACATAAAATCCAACACAGATGGTGGCAGATGAAAGGTAAACACGGACTAATTGCTAGCATGTTGTAAAATATCACGAAACACTGTATTTGTTGCGTCAACCGTTTTACAACGTTTTGCATCAAACCAAACAACGCTTAAGCAAAGACAAAAGCCGGTATTACTCAAATGTTAAACGGATAATTGAGAAACCCACTATCTTTAGAACAAAAAAACCAAAACCCAGCTAAACTGCAAACACGAGTTGCCAACAACCCACGGGTAAACATAGTATGCATGGTTATCAGATTCGTTTCTCCATCCAAAAAAGGGGGAATGTTAGAAATAAACATAGCCATCTCCCAAAGTTGTCAGGAGTAGGAATGAACATTATTCTAGTTCAACTCGAAAATCAAATCGAACTAATAGATTTGATTTAGTTTGATTTTGATTGGAATTTAAAAAATTTTAATTTATGTTCAAACTGAACCATATTAAAAATTTTAATTTGATTTGATTTTGAAACTCGAGAAATCGAATCGAACCAAGGAACACGAATTTAAAGATATTTTTATCAAGTTAATATAAATGTATATATGACTATAAATTCTAATTTTAAAAGTCCAATCTCCGCCATCCTGATGAGATTTTCGACTCTATAAAGTAAACTTCAAATCACCTTCCATTTTATTGTAACTGAAGTTCTTATTTTTTTTACATAAAAATATCATGAAACTTACTCTTACAAATTGCAACTTCTGATGTCATTTCTTTAATATTTACTTTACTTGGTAGAAATTCTTTTACTCTGCCTTTCTCTACTCATTTGTGAATCCAATCTAATTTCTAAAAAGAGACAGAAATATGGTTCAAATCGAATCAAACTGAACAAAACCAAATTAATTCAGTTATTTTTGAATTGGTTTCAAAGTAACTTGATTTGATTTGATTCAGATTAAACCCTTAATTCAGTTCGATTTGATTTGAAAAAAATTCTCTTCAAACTAAATCAAACCAAACCGTGCTCACCCCTAGTCAGGAGTTACAGCAAAACAGTGATCAATTCAAATGTTCATAAATAAGAAAGTAAAAACTCAAAATCGCCAAAGACAAAAAATTGACTAAAGATATGACTGTCAATGCACTAGGTCAGCCCACGGGCCTCCAAGTTGGGTCATAGGCCAACATTTTGTGCCTGCAAACCATTGCCCCCACTCTCCTTCAGGCCCACAAGCTCAAAATGTCAGCCCATGACTAAGCCCATGGCTAGTCCCACCCAAAAGCCTCAGGCCAGTCCAACCCATTGATAACCCTACATGATTGTATAATTATGTGGGCCTTAGATGAGTTTGGCCTGGGTCATCCCATTGGTCTTTGACGGACTTGGCCTGTCTCAGCCCACTGAAAACCGACAAATATAAACCATAAAATAGAACAATTTTCACAATATGGGTCAGGCCGGGTCATGGCATGGGCATACATAATATGATGTGGGCTTAATCGGACCAAAACCAGGTCGGACCTGGCTCAACCTGGTCTATTGACAACCCTAACTGAAGAGCATGTAATCCCCAAGAGATCGACATCCATAAATCCACTTGATCATCAAAACAGAAAAAAGAGTCAAGGTTGCTACATTCAACCTCCAAACTATGAGAATCTGAGATAAGCAAAAGAAAGAATGCTACATGAAAGAGGATATTCTAACATTATTAAGCAAAAAGAACAAAATGGTAAATACCAGGTGCAACAGACCAGATAAAAGGTCTAAGGAAAACTCCAAGAACAGACTGAACAGTTATCCTCATGAACCAAATAACAGGATATAAACAAGAAAGATAACGCCTGGACAAGGAAATCATTTCAATGTGAAAATAGCACGTGAGGTTTGGAGAACCATTCAGGCATGCCCAAGAAGCAGCAATCAGGAAAACAAGATTTCAGACAGGATATCCTCACAAACATCTTTTTAATGGGGGCTTTCTCGTTCCCCAAGTCCCCTCATCCCATGTGGATCAATCATGACTGGGTTTGCAAAATGACTAGGCACAAATTACACACCATGGTGTGCAGCAAGTATTACTCTATTGAGATATTGGTTATCATAAATGTTATTTAAGGCCACTAGCTCCCCCACCCAACAAAAGAAAAAAGGCAATATCCCTACATAACTATATAAGCCAAGTAAAATATAACAAAGTTCAGTATGTGTTATACCACATGGTCTCTCACTAATGTAAACAGAAATCGTATTGGATATGAAACAGTCAAACAGTTTAACCGTAATTGATGCCTATAGTTAGCCCAAAGATACCAGACAACAAAAGCAACAAGTTATCTAGAAAATAAAAAAATGAATTTGATGTTCAGGAAAAAGAAATGCATGCACTCTAACCCACTTTTAACTAAGACATATTTGAGGTCTGCCCAAGCACAAGGATTCAAAAAAGACGGTCAGGGTTGTCCAATGGAAGAGGAGCCACTACATCAATGGGCTTGTCACATGTATGACCAAGTTTTGTCTCCTAGAAACCTTTTCTAGAGTACAAACACATTAAGTGGAGGAAGGTAATATCCTTTGCAGCGAAGTGAAGCAATTAAAATGCAATAATGTTAAATATGCATTATAACACAGGGCTGTCACTAAAGTCAACAGTAAACATACCGTAATATAAAACAGGACTCAGAATAAAAGGATGGCACCACATTTTTATTAAATGTAAAAAAAGGAATGTACATGTATATTGTCAGTGTGTTTTGAAAATTCCCTCTTTAAAAGGGAAAGGAAAGCTTCCACGCCAAGACAAGCAGATCACCCTGACCTCCCATCCCCTTAGAATGGAAGAGACTTGTCTCTGCTCACGGCAAAGCAAGGTAGCAAACTCTGACAACATGATCATAAATGAAAACAAAAGACCTATTTGATGACCTACTCTGTTACTACTGTTTTCATCCCACCCAAATTGCCCTCAACCAGCATAATTTGTGGTCTCCCTTAAGTGATCATCTCCATTTACAATCTACTAATGGCCAATCCACCTTATTTGGGATGTCATGAGGTTGTCCTATTTTTTGGAAGATGTCCCCATATCCCCTGAGCAAAGGAGCATCCTGTGAACAGGTGATCCAATTTCTTACTCCCTACAAAAGCAGAGCAATTGGTGTCAATTTTGTCCATAAACTGTGCAAACCAATCACATGTAGGAAGTCTGCCATGAGGTATCCTCCAAACCAGACCTTTCACCTTCAATGGGGAAGGTCACCAAACGTGGGTCTGCATGGAACGACAGCTCCCTCCATCTGCAATATAGTTCAACCTTAAAGAAAATGTACCATATCTTCCCAACCTCCACTTCCAAGAATTTCTCCTATGTGCATTTAGTATCTGGTGGTTCTGACCTTGCAACTGAAATTGAATGTCCCTACCTGCCCAATCTCCTCCAGTAGATTCCTTATAAAGGTAGGGTTCCATGCAGCACCAGGTCACCTATCATCAAACAATCATGCAACAGGTGACAATGTATCTAAAGAAATATTGTAAATCTGTGGTACATGTCTTCAAAAGATCAGTCACCACACCACCTATCCTCCCAAAAGAGGATCTTCTGACCATCACCAAAACAAATGTCTTCAAAGGATTGGTCACCACACCGCCTATCCTCCCAAAAGAGGATCTTCTGACCATCACCAAAACAAACCTTGACGCCTGCTTGTGCCAAATCCTTGGCCTGAAGGATGACGTACGAAGGAAATATTGATTTAAGCACTTGGTTGATGCCCCATACTTTGTATCTTCAATTGTACTGCTATATAATCATCTCTATCTAAACCTTCTCTCCTCTGTGCCCAGCTGCTAAAGCCATTTACTAAGGAGCACTGAGTTGAAGTCTCTAATGTTCTTAATGCCTTCCTAAGCCTCTATTGATGTCACTCAGCCTCTCGTGCACCCCCACTACCATTCATGGGGAACCTTACCTAATGGAATCCAACATTGTAGACTACTAGTTTACATTTGCTTGGTGTAAATCCTAATCTGAGTTGGACTAAGTTTGCTTCCAGAAAAGTCAAAAGAATGCATTTAAAAATGGGAGAAAAAAGAAAATATACCTTCAAAGTAAAAATGGAAATGTACAAATTGGGCATGAAATTTGAATCTCGGTCCGGATAATCACATCTTCCAAGCCTCATTACTCCTGATTTTAGAAATTCATATGAGCAAAGCCATGAAAGGAATCCCCTATGCACTATCCAGACAGAGATGTTCCACTGTTCATCAATTGCAAGGTCACTGTTGAGGGTAGCATGAAGTGATTAGGTGACCAATGGGGGCTATATATAAACCCCAAGGCCTCTCCCAGCCTTACTAGATTTTGGAGACCAGCTGGCAAAGGCCATTGCATACTTGGGAATGCCCTTGCATTGTAAAGAACTGAAATTTTCAGATTGGGATCCTTTATGCTCGTAATGTAAAAGAAACCAGCAATATGGAAGGTTAAGAATTTATCCCTGGGAGGAATAATCACCCTGCTTAATTCTGTGAAACCTACCATTCTCCAGCATTACTAGTTCTTCAAATTCCCAGATCAATGAAGAGATGTCTAGACCAGATCACAAGGAATTTTTTGCAAGGTGCCACTAACAAAGAGTCAAGAATCATACCTTTAGTAAAATGGAAGCTAGTTTGCAAACCCTAAAAGAAAGGAGGATTAGGGGTTAAGAATCTACAGGTTTTGAATCCAGACTTGTTAGGGAAATTGTTGTAGGAAACGCTATCAAATAATGCCACAGTTGAAGTCAACCATTCAACAAAAAACAATATAGTACTCACCAGAGTCTTTATAACAGACAGAAAATCAGTCTCTGATGTCACCCACCATGCAGAAAGCAGTCCTCAAATCTTTTCTGCAGTCCTCAAATCTATACCAGGGGTGAAAGGCATGGAAGGAGTATAGGTAATGGAGAGGATACCAACTTTTGGAAAGAAGCTACTTGGGAGTTCTTATCTGAAGGACAGACTCCAAAAGTTAGTTTAGCTGTAAACTGTTATCAGCAAGGCACGGCAATGCTCTACAACATATGACCTTAAGGAAAGGTCTAAAAGAGGATGAGAGAGAAGAATATTTGTCCTTACTTCAGCTGCTTTCCAGAGTTCCAGTTGGTCCAAATAGAAAAGTTCAACCCATTACAGACAAAAGACAATGGGAATTTGCAGCTAACTCTCTGTTGGCCATGGAATTCATATTCATAAATATAAACATATACGGATGTATATCGTGCAAGAGATGTTCTTTTTGAAAAGAAACATTCCTGGGTTTTATTCCACGGGTGTGCATCGTATTAGACGATTTGGGTTCGGGTGCTGAACCTTTCCCCACTGACCGCAGTCAGTGTTGATTTACATCGGCCTAACGTCCGAACACCTTTGTTTAACTGTCAAAAAAATCTCAAAGTCCCCTCCATAGGTTCGGATGTTGAGGGTCTGCCCGCTTGGGTGACTTGCAATGACCACTCGCTTACCGCCGACAGATTGACTAGATTAGGGTTTCATCAAAGACCTTTTAAATTCTGGCAAAACCCTAGAATTTAGGAGCGCGAACGTAATTTTGCAAAAGCCATAGACATTTTTGAAATGGCGGAAAGTTTCCTGGACCCTGAGGCTTTTTGGGTAATTTTACCTTTCCCAGGGGTATTTTGATAATTTTACCAAGTCAGGGGTATTTCTGAAATTTATGGGTTGGAACGAAAGTAGGGCTGGACCACTGACCTCCCAAGGCACTGATGCCATTTATATAGGGTTTTAAGGGCTACTAGGTCATTTCTAGGTCGTAAGAATATTTTAGTAATTTTACCAAACCCTACATAGACCCAAATTTGAGGCGGCACCCAAGTGTCAGACTGAGCTGACAACGTCCTCAGACCAAAGGAATGACGAGGGGCTTCATAGAAGGCTCACCTGAGTCAATTTTGCCAGAAAAAGGGTATATGTGCAATTCCCAAAAGTCAGAGGGGTTTTCTTATAATCTTCCCCGATCGATGTACAGAGGAAATTTGTAGAGTACACCAAATACATTTAGGGCTCAAATGGGTATAAGGGTTGTCGGCGAGTTGTCGATTGTACATTACAGATATTGCACTAACGCGGGAAGTAGGGGCATAACCCCAATTACAAGAGATTGCAGAGTAAAACTGCAAGCAACAGGACTTTTTCGTTTCTCGCAATCTCAGGGAGGACATTTTCGTAATTCCCCCATTATAGGGGCGGAACTATATAATTTAGTCGTCCCGGGGTGTAGAAACTTACAAACATGGCTCGTAGAAGGGCATAATTACAAAAGTACCCCTTAGGGGCATAAACACAAGACCCGGGGACTTACCCCTCACGAGTCAAAACAACGAACAAAGTCCTTGCTGCTGAGTGCTGGACGCTTCGTAGATGCTCTCAGTGTCTGTCTGTCCGTCTTAACTCCTTGGCCCAGGGGGCTATTTATAGAAGGTAGGGAACCCACCTTGACAAAACTGTGAGGATTTGCCTCAATTCTGACCAAAAAATGAGTTTTAGCCCCAATCCTGACAAGATGGGGTGGCCCAACCCTTTTTTCCTTATTTTTTTTTCTTTTCTTTTTTTTTGGGAACACAGACCCCAAGGGGGGTCGTTTGACCCACGAGCGGGACCCAACGGGGTCAAGTGACCCCATAGGGGTCACGTAGGGGTCACGTTGACCCTGCTGGGGTCCAGTGGGGTGCCACGACCCCCCCGCAGGGTCGGCTGGCCCCGCTGGGTCCAGCGGGGTTGGGTCGACCCCCCGGTGGGGGTCGGTCACTGGGGCCCAACGGGGTGGGTGCGACCCCCACAAGGTCGGCGGAACCTGCTGGGGGCCCAACGGGGTCATTTGACCCCCAAGGTAGCCTTTTGGCCCCTCTTCGCGTCCTTTCTCCCGTTTTTTGTCGCCATGGGTCGAGAAGAAGTTGCCGCTCTGCATTTATTGCTCCCGAGGCCCGCTCTTCACCGCGTGGCAGCAATACGTTGGTGGAGACTCGTGCGGGAGCGAAGGATTATCCGTTTGTTGTTTGGTTGAGCGCCGCTCGCCTGGAGGGGAGTCTTTGCACCCATCCGTGCCGTGTGATACACAGTCGTTCGGCCACTTTGACAGGTGTGTGTGCGTAGTCCCTCTTGGCTTTCCTTGCTGCGACGCCGGTTGTGATTATATGGTCAGGCCGATAGGCCCTAAATTGCGGAGGTACTCCGCGGTCCGACGACATCGGCGCTACGCCATATTTTTCGTCGGTCGTTACGAAACAAAATTCTCAAAATATTTTGAGAGAATTATGGGTGCAACACTCACTTTACAAAGTATTTAATGATCTTTCTTCTTATCACAAATTGGTTAAGTTTGGAAAGTCATATCACCAATTAAAGAAAGAGCCTCCATGAGGTTGGTCGCTAAAAGAAGAATTACTACGAAGGTATACAGGAGGAAATGGTGCAGGGGCTGTGATGTTATATGCTCTATGTTTGGTGTAGAACATGGGGATAGTCCACTCATTGATCAAGCGCAGCATCAGCAACCAGAGAATCTTGGTCACTTTGATATCAATTGGATCAGACCAAGAGATGCAAGGCTACTTCAGAGGTCTCAAGCTCAAGATCAGGGAAAAGCACCAGAAGTAAGCATCTGGAATGAACAGCAAATTGATTGCGCCTTCAAGGGAACTAGAATCTGTATTGTGAATATTGGGCTTCAACCTTTGGCTTCTCTTTACAATTGGAGCAGATTTATTTTAAATAGTTTTGTGAAGAGATGGAGAAGGGAGGTGGATTATGTTTAATGGCCCTCTTTTCTTTTCTTGTGAAGTTGTGATTGATTTATGTGAGAGAGGAACATCTCCTCTCTCAATCTGATTGTACTATCTCTATTTGTTCTTAATAAAATTGGTGGTGGAACATACTATTTCTTTGAAAAACATATTTTCATATTTTGTGCCATGAATTATGATGAATGTTGACAGCTCTTCTTCTTTAATGTTACTTTCTAGTGATATGCTTATTTTGATGTTATCTTAGTTTTTACATGTTTTGTCCTTCCTGGAATATTTATGCAAAAAAGACCTCAGATGGGATGCTAAAATTGTCATGCACACCAGCATATCCTGTCCCAGTGGAGAAACATGAAAGGGACAATAAGAAGTTTGAAAATCATGGTCGAATCAGGCAACCCCTTCGTTTCCAAGATGAAAAGCAGAGCCATTGAAAAGATATATAATGCAGGGGAAAGAGAGAGAAAGCATCTAGTGAAGAGTAAAGGAAAGCGAGAAAATTTTTGAAGCAAGAAGGGAATAAAAGGTAGGGAACCCCTTCCCTACAACAGTAGACTTTTATCACTCGGTAAAGCAAAGCCAGCTGCTTCACATATTCCGTGTGATACAGCCCATAAGCTCAAAATCAAACATTAGAAGATTCGTTACGATTAAGAAAAGTTGACCCATGTGATGAAAAAGAGGAAACATTTCCAAATAAATATTCTCTAACATAACATAAAACTGAGTAGGCTCCTCAGAACTTGAACTCTATGCAACCATAGCTTTTAATAACAGATTGTTAGCAAGTATTTGACAAGCAAGAGCATGATGAATCTTGCAGTAGTTTTCTCCTTAAAAATGCTTGAGAACCAGGGTAGACAGAATTTTAGATTGGAGTGCTCATGGTTCACTCATGACAAACATGATGTCACTTGGACAGTTCAAGCTGAGACAAGGAGAGGAAATATTAAGCTTTATGATCAGCGTTCAGACCCTAGTATATCATAAGGATGCTACAGTCATATGATCACATTAGTTCTCACTTAAATGCTCCTTCAATCGTTGCTAGTGTTAAGTTGTTCACAAAAAGGACATTACAGAGAAGAAGTCGACTTCCTTTGTAACTTTGCTTAGTATTCAAAAAGGGAGGGATTTTCAGCCAGTGTGCACTGTGTGGAAATACCAAAAAAGCAGATGGGGTAAAGGCCAGATGGATATCCTGCATCATATACCACTTTTCTTCAGTAACCATGTAAGCATCAATGTCCAAAAGGGAAGAGAAGATGCTGTTGGGGTCGAAAGTCATAAGAAACATCCTCTTCAAAGCCCAATGCGTGCAAACAAGCACTTTCTCATTTTCCCTTTCAAAAGTAACTGCTTACTAACCTCAACAACCCATTGAAGAGGGAAAAAAGGAAAAATGCCTACAGCAACCATGGATATTGAGGCAAGGGTAAAGAAGAGATTAAGCCATCTGATAACAAAGAGAACTTTTCATTTACACAATTTCCAATAATCCGTTAAGTAATGGTCTCAGAAAGAAATAGCATTTTCAGATATACAAAATGGAATAGACAACAAGCGTATAAGATATGAGAAGAGATCAAGTGAGAAGGTCAAAAGTGAGCCATGTTAGAATGGTGTACAAGCCATGGTCAAATAAAATACAATAAGCTGCCTGTCTGGACAAAAGGTAAACAGAGATATTGCAACAGCTTTTGCTTCTGCTATCCTTGTTCTCAGGTGGGACTGACCTATTGTACAGGATTCACAATCCTTTTCTGTCTTCAAAAAAAAAAGAGGAAAGACTTCACATTCTAAAGACTCCCTCATGCAACTCCGCCATGTCTAAATTGCCCATCCTTGCAATCTGTTCTAGGGTCTAAACCACATGGTGAGTCATACCACTTGGCATTTTCAGGATAGAATCCATCTACAGATATCCCAACAAGATTTGGATCACTGACCAGATTTCCATCATGTCTTATGGGCTTTATCATTTTCAAATCTACCTCCTCACTGGGGAAAGGAATGCTCTTCTCGTCAAATTCCTCAGTGTCCTCCTTTAACAACCACTTATCAGGTTTGCAGCTGTCCTTCATGATAGCATTTGTGCTCTCACATTCGTCCCTCATCCTGTCCCATGGCAGTATAGACCCAAGTGTTTGACACATTATGGCATCCTCCTCTTCCATGAGGCCCACATTGTTATCATAGATCCCGTTGTGTCGACTGTGTTGGTCATCTCCCCACTGCCCAAATTCTCCATCTCCCACCACTAGCATTTCTTCAGGATGCTGTGCCTTCTCAAGAACAACACTGCCGTGAGCATTCCTAATCCTGTGCATAATGTCTGACACTTCCTGGGATAGAGAACCCAGGAGTTCCCCTGGCATTTGCCTGACCTTCCCCTCCAGCATACCAATTTCAGCCCTGAGTTCACGAACCTGCTGCAAGACAGATAGCTGAAGCTCATCAGCTTCGTCCTTCTGCAGCAAGGAAGTATAAGTCTCTGGCTCAGCATCCTCATTGACACCATACACCACAGGCTCGTGATCAAAACCACCCTTATGGCCAAGAACTCGATGGATTATCCTGGCATTCCCATCTAGAGGCCCCGGTTCATGCCCAGTATGCACAGCATACAGCTTGAATACCGCCGTCCCTTCCTCCTGGTAAATAAAAGTCTTGTCCTTCTCATTGTAGTTGGTGATGGGCACGATCGCCCGGATCCTGAACCCGCACCCACACCTCTTGGACGCGTACGGCTCCCTCTTCAAGACCCTTGATTTCTTCACCCCGGCCGCCGAGGAGGATGAGGAGGGCTCCCCGGCGCGGTGGCAGGCGTAGTCCTTCACCTCCGCCATGAAGGGCTTGAGCCTAATGTACTTCTGCCGGATGCACAGCACTACCTTGTGCTTCGCCGCCAGCTGCTGCAGCCTGTGGGGCACATCCCTGGCGGGCACTTCGACGGACTCCGTGTACTCGAAGCGCCGCCGCCGCTTGGACCGGCCCGCGGCATCAGCAGCAGAGCCTTCCCCGCTGCAGACGGGGCAGGAGGCGACGCAGGCCCGGATGAAGCGCTCCGGGATGCCGTAGAACCTGGAGCCGACCGTCCATACCTGCTTGATCCGGTCGATGGTGTCCTTGAGGGCGAGGTGGCGGAGGTCATTGTCGGCGTGGTAGGAGGCCACGATGTCCTGCCACTGCTCCACATGGGAGACGCACTGTGCGGGGTTGTTCTTGAAGTAAAGGAGCAGGGCGCCGCCGCCAGCTTCGCAGCGTGCGCCGAGCTTGTCCTGGATCCGCTTCCACGCCGTCACGTACGCCGTGTCCTCGTTCCGGTCCTTCCAGACAGAGCGCCAGGAGCTGAGGACAGCGGCCGAGGTGGCCCGCCGGATCTCGCCGGGAGTGGCGAGGCGCCCCTCCAGGATGCACCTCGCCATCAGCGCGTGGGACTCGCGGTTGAAGGTGTAGAACTGTGTGGAGACGTGGGGCTCCGGGTCGACGTGGGGCCACACCGCGGCGGCGCTGGACGGGAACGCCTGGGAGGTCCCCCCATCGCCGACGTCTCGATCGCCATCGGAGGAGGAGACAGAAGAGGAGTCTTGGTCGGTGGATGGGGACTTGAGGTGCCTTCCATGGCGGGCCTCGTCGTCCTCCTCACCGTCCTCTTCGTCCTCTTCGTCCCGGAAGACCGTGACCTCCGGCGGCGTGAAGGGGGCGCCCGCCATCGCCACCGCCGCTTCGTCTTCTTCCATGGCGGAGGGAGTGGGAGGGGAGGGGGGAGAGGCGGGTGGAGATCACAGCGGTGGCGCCGGCGGGGGCGTGATGCGAGGGTTTCCAACGGGCGACGCGGGTTGGCGGGTGGAGACTTGAGGGGTGAGCTTCATGGAATCAACGGTCGGGATCGATTAGATTTAGATCACCCTGATCTTTCTTTGCCCTTTTTTAAGAGTTAATTACTTTTCGCCTCTCAAAGCTTTATAAATAACTTTTATATCTCTGCCTCTGTCGATTTACCTGTATGTGTATAATAGTATTCTATCTGTACTTATTCTACCAATATTTATATTGTTTTTTTAAAGTGGAAAACCTAGATATACAGACTGAATAGTTCATCTTTTAATATGATAATATGAAAGATTTCACAATAAAAATAATGTTTGAAGATGACATAGATGTGATAAGAAAGGATATCATATTTTAGATGGCGAGCCAAGATTTGCGTGCTAGATTCAAGAAAATTAATGCGTGTAAACTTGTTCACAATGATAGAGATATTGTCGAAAACTCCGGTCTACAACGTGACTAGATAGATCCTCTTTCCAGTGGCACAGTAAGTCCGACCAATGGCGAGTCCACTATAAAAAAGTTTTACGTAAATTTGACGTCATAAATCGGAGGTTCGGATCATACTCGAAGGCTCGCAGGCTATCGGCATTTCCACTGCCTCCTCCTCCTCCTCCGGCTCCGGCAGATCCATCGAGCTCGCCGGCCCGGAGGTCTACGCGCCGTAGGCTTTAGTCCTCCACCGCGGCCGCCATGGCGGCGTCGGAGGAGAACAGCGCCCTCTTCCCGATCTTCATCCTGACCATCATGGCGCTGCCGCTGATCCCGTACACCGTCCTCAAGCTCTGCCGCGCCGCCTCCAAGAAGGCCAGGAGCATCCACTGCCAGTGCTCTGCCTGCGCGCACTCCGGCAAGTACCGCAAGTCCATATTCAAGCGGGTACTGGAGATTTGGGATCATCCGCTGCGATCTGTCCTTGCTTTGTTCTCGTTTTCCGAAGATTTAGTTAGTTGTTTGCATGTTCTTACAATTTTTACTTCTGGATCATTGCAGATCTCGAATTTCTCTACATGCAATAATCTCACGCTGGTGCTGCTGTGGGTGATTATGGCGATGCTCGTCTACTACATCAAGCATGTGAGCCGCGAGGTGAGATAACCGATGGATTGATGCTTCCGCTCATGCTCGGCTGGGGGCAACAGAGCACGTTGAATCTTCTTTAAATGTATATTTTATCCTTCTCTCTCTCGAGGTACAAGGTCGAGTTTTTCTTTCCCTGGAAATTTTACCGTTAGTCTCGCTCTTGAAATTTAGATATTTCTTGTTAGAACCCTCTCCATCTCATCCCAGGCTTGTCATATGGTGAAGATTATCTTACATGTCGTCATGAGCTTGGTTCCATTTTTCACCTCGCCGAAGCCTTCTCTGTTAGAAGACTCGATCATGGATAATCAAGACAGTGGATTCTTCTCTGTATTTGAATTCAACCTCACCTAAGAATGCAATTTTTCACCTTGGCCTAGTGAAGGAATGATGACCATACTTTGAGGGCGAGAATATTACTGTATACAATTCACTAGGAGACAGAGGAAAAAAATGAAAAAGAAAGACTAGCAATGCCACAAAGCAACTCTATTCTGAATTCTATGGTGGGGTTACATAATTTTAATCAAGAAAGCCATCGTCTTTATGCTACCTCACTCCATAAAAGTGCCCAAGTTAGAACTGTATCTTGGAAGCAAGAAGATTATGTATATTTTGTGGATTGCTCGGGAAGATTAGCTGTGGGATAGGAATAATGACTTTGAAGTCAAATCACTGCTTTATAATCAAGTATTTTCTCTTGGGGCACAATTAGGCATGTCAGTGCTCTTGAACTGTTCATACTTTATAATGGTCTATGATAGATAACTTGCTTGGTGTCTGTCTGTACATTCTTAGATCCATAGGTGCTGCATTGTTGTTGACAAATAAATGCAACACTAAAGTAGATTTTCAATAACTGCTAACAAGTTCCACTGGAAATTTGACGTGCACAACTTAAGTAGACTCACCTGCTACTAACTGCTTTTCAAAAGAAAGTTGACAGCTGGTCTTTTTTTTTTCATCGAAGTGCTGGGTATACAAACTCGATACTAACTGACCCTGGATCAACAGATGAGGCTTATGGTTATTTCTTTCTGAGGGAAGTCTTAATGAGTCTAGTAGAAAAATTCTAGAGCTGAATTTTGGTAAATGAGTTAGATCAACCATTCTGACTCAACCGCTCTGACTTTTTTTAGCCTCATGTCAATTATCAGGATCACGTGAAAATGATTGCTGGTTATTCATATAACTCAAAGCAATGAAGCAATGATCTTTTATGTTATAAAATTTGACAGGCTGGTTGATGTCTTTGTCATTTCTTCTTTTTCTTCTTTTTTCAGGTTCAACCATTTGAACCATTCAGTATTCTTGGATTAGATCCAGGAGCTTCAGATTCAGAAATAAAAAAAGCTTACAGGCGGCTCTCCATTCAGTACCATCCTGATAAAAATCCAGATCCAGGTTGAATGCATTCATGTGATTTTTTATTTCCTTTTCCTTGCTACATTGAACTTCGGACAAGACTTTTTTTATCCTCATCAGCTTAAACATGTTTCGACTGTTTCCAGAGGCACACAAGTACTTTGTGGAATTCATATCTAAGGCATATCAAGCTTTAACAGATCCAATATCTCGTGAAAACTATGAAAAGTATGGGCATCCAGATGGCAGACAGGTAGTACCTCCCATTTTTTGTCATAAATTGAAATCTTGATGCATTTCCTCTCTTTCTTTGCTTTGTAAGTAAAGAACATTGTGTATGCCGTGGATGCAGGGGCTTCAAATGGGGATTGCTTTACCTCAATTCTTGCTGAATATTGATGGAGCATCCGGTGGTGTGCTTTTGCTTGGAATTGTTGGGGTTGGCATCCTCTTGCCTTTGATAGTAGCTGTTGTGTACCTTGCAAGGTCATCAAAATATACTGGGAACTATGTTATGCACAATACATTGTCGACATATGTCTATTTCATGAAACCGTCATTGGCTCCAAGGTATATAGTTCATTGCCTATCTATTATTTATTCACCTTTTGGAACGTATTATTTATTCCTTGAATGTTTCTTTTTTTTAATTTACTTTCATTAGTGGTGTAGTTGACTAGATTAATGATATGTTGTCGGTGTTGGTATTGTTCTTAGGATCATGCTGATGTACATTTTATAATTATGTCAATCAATGCAAAGTCTTCTCATTGTTTAGTCTATTATTTCTTGTTGATGTATCTTTAATGTTAATTTTTATTTCATTGTTCATCTACTCATGCACCATAGTTTATACTCTCATTATTTCTTTCTGTTGCTGAGATACTCGCATGTCTTATTTGATCAAATAAATGGTACTTGTGCAGCAAGGTTATGGATGTCCTCATTAAGGCATCAGAATACATGGAAATTCCAGTTCGCAGAAGTGATGACGAACCTCTCCAGAAACTGTTCCTTATTGTTCGTAGTGAGTTGAACCTGGACCTAAAGAATATAAAAACAGAGCAGGCAAAGTTTTGGAAGCAGCATCCAGCCTTAGTTAAGGTATCCTTTTGAAAATACCATTATGTCATTTTATCATCACCATTATCATCAGAGTCTTTTCCCATTACTTGGGGTCGGCTATATAAATCCCGTTCTGTCAAAGAATTCTATCAAGTGCTAAATTCATATTTAAACCCAAGAAACTAATGTCTATTTTAATAACATCACACCATCTTGTTTTAGGCCTTCCACGAGTTCTTTTAATAAAATCCACTAAGATTTGGTCACATTTTTTAACTGTTGCTAAGTTAGGGCGATGGTGTATATGTCCAAATCATCTTAATCTATTTTTCATCAGTTTACCGTCAATTGGAGCTACACTCAAGTCCTCACGGATGTGTTCATTTTTAATCTTACCTTTCTTAGTTTTACAACACATCCATCTCATCATCCTCATTTTGCCACACACATTTTATGAATGTGTTTCTTTCTTACTGTCAGCACTGGGTATCATATAACAAAGTAGGTCTCACAGCGATTCTATACTTCTCTTTAAGTTTCACAAGTATACAACGATCACAAAGGACTCCTGATGAGCTTCTCTATTTTAACCTACCTATCTTAATCCTATGTACAATATGATCATAGAGCTTCCTATTCTCTTGAATAATAGACCCTAGGTACCGAAACTGCCACTTTTAAGAATACTTTGACCATCAATTAAAACTATGTCTTCTTGTACCACTCTCCAGTTACTAAAATTATAGTCCATAAATGCTGACTTACTCCTACTAATTCTACAATTTTTAGACTCCAAGGCATGCCTCCAACGTTCTAATTTAACATTTAAACTATCAATACTTTCATGAATTAAATAAATATCATCTACAAATAGCATACACCAAGAGATATCGTCATGCAATTACTTCATCCATAACCAAGATAAAGAGATACAGACTTAATGCAGAACCTTGATGTAAACCTATATTAACAGGAAATTCACAAGTCTCTTCAGCTATAGTTCTCACACTAGTAATAGCTCCTTCATACATATCGTCATATCCATGAGAAAGTCCTTTCTTTCCTAATGCCCACCAAATTAGCTCTCTCGATACTCGATCATATGTCTTCTCCAAATTAAGAAAAATTGTATATAAGTCTTTTCCCATCTCTCTATACTTCTCCACTAACTCCTATAACAAGAAAATGGTTTCTGTAATAGATCTGCTCGACATAAAACCAAACTGATTTTTTGAAATAGTAGTTGTGTGTCGAAGACGTTTGTCTATTACTCTTTTCCAAAGTTTCATGGTGTGACTCAACCTTCATTCCACAATAATTATTGCAGTTTTGAATATCTCCTTTATTTTTATATAAAGGAATCATAACACCTTTTCTCCAATCTTTTAGCATTCTCTGTTCCTTTAGGGCTACTTTGATAATGGAATAAGGCGGGTTAGGATGAGTTATTCGCGGGTGGCTGAGTTATTCAAGTTTGGGAGTCGGAATACACCACTCAGTGTCGGATAGGGTTAAGGCCTTTAACCTGGGGTTAACTCATTCCACCTCTCTCACAGGAATACCCTACCCGACCCCGGGTAGGATAGGTACCAAACTAAAAATGTGAAAACCCAGGAATAGCCCACCCCGGGTCCACCCGGGTTAGCTTATCGTAACCTATTATCAAAGTGGCTCTTAGAATTTTATTGAAAAGTTTAGTTAGTCACTTAATATTAATATCTCATAAGTCTCTCCATACATCAATAGGTAAGCCACTTGATCTTAAGGTCTTGCTCGCTTTCATTTTTCTTAGAGCATCTTCCACTTCTGACATCTTAATGCGATTGAAATACCAATATTTATTTAAAATTGTTGACTCCTAGGCACCTTCTAGAGATAAATCCTTGATGCAATCACCATTAAGTAATTTTTAAAAATAACTACGTCACCATTATGTCGTTCTGTAATGTTGTTTACAGTTTATTGTTGTTCATTGTTTCATGTTTGATCTTATCGGTTTATTCTTACCTCTTTGGGTTTGGGTTGTTTGTGAATCAGACAGAGTTATTGATTCAGGCCCAATTAGCTCGTGAGTCAGCAACTTTGCCGTCTTCCCTTCATAGTGACTTCAGGCGTGTGCTAGAGGTTGCTCCTCGTCTTCTTGAAGAACTAGTGAAGGTTAGTCAGATGAACTGCCACCATCTTGGCTAACTAAAATATTTGGATCATTTATTTGTAAGCTTTTATGCCATTGCATCTGTCATTGGATCATTGTGAGTTGGTTAGTTACAAGGTTGTACTTTTCTGAATGGTGAGCAGTGGGTCATAGCCTTGGAGGTGCCCAGACCTCCATTATATCCATCAACCTTTTGAATTTATCTAACTTATATAAGGTGACTCAAAGTGGATATATTTCTCAGAACTAGCTGACACTCGTAACAGAGTTATAAATATTCTCATGTTTCGTAGTATTAATCTTATCAATCAAATAAGAATTACACAGATGATACAATGTATGACATTTTGGAAAATGGGAGTGGGTGTCTTTTCCTACCTGTGAATTATTGTGAACCTTAAAATTCATATAGTAGTATCATATGGTTTATGCTCTATATGATGTAGCTATTGTCTATTGTCTTTTTCAAGAGAGAATGTCATCCTATTATTTAAAAATATTTAAAAAAATAAATACAGGGAATATATTTTCAGATGGGGGCATCTGACATGCTGATGTGGCTTCTCTGATGCCATGCAAGACGTACAAATGTGCATATATACAATTATATACACACCCACAAACACAAACACTATATACATATAAAGTTTACAGTGAAATCGGCAATATGTCTTAAAAAACGAAAGAGGAAAGAAAAAACATCGTTCAAAATGCTAATTTCACTTGAGTGAGATTGGCAATGATAGTCATTTTCTTGTCATAGGACTAGAGAAAACATTAACAAGTAATAATGTTATCATCTTTTTTTTTGAAAGTGGGTGGTACCACATTATTTATAAAAGTAAAGAGAAGAATGCACAAGTAGGAAGGGAGTGCACCCAAAGACGCCCCTATACAAAAGAAAAGGCAAAGGTCTACCCTTGAAGCATGGGTAAAATAAGATAATTACAAATGTATGCTCTACAAAAAATGTCTCCCCAACTTTTTACAAAAAAGAAAATCAAATCCAGACATTATGCAGGATCATTATCTTCTCTTCTAATGATTTTGCCATTCCTTTCCCCCCAAATAATCCAAAAGGTTGCGTGCAGGATCAATCACCACAGTTGGCAATCAATCTTGATGCCCCACTATGCCTGCCACTTTCTGATGAATTCTTCCATTGGCGCCTCACTAGATTTGGCATACTTGAGCTTAGTGAAGATCTGCTGTCAAACTTTAGAAGCAAAGTCACAATCTAAAAACAAGTGGTCATGAGACTTCTTCTCATACATGCTGCACACTGAATCCATCCCATCCATAAATTTGGCCAACCTATCCCTTCTAAGTAATCAGAATAAGGATATCCTCCACATAAGCATCTTCACCTTAAGGGGACTAGGTGGCGTCCAAATTTGATGGAACAGAAGGTGCCTGCCCCCTCGTCAGTAATGAAGGAATATACCAATTCAACAGTGAATATTCTCGAGGGATTCCATCTCCAAACCCACCGATCTCTGGAAGTGGGGTCCAAGTTGATGCCATGAAGTAACGCCAAGAGATCAATCACTTCCGAAATCTGCTCCTCCTTCAATCTCCTCCTAAAAGTCGGGCATCAACCATTTACCGAACCATATGCTTGCTTAACTAACATCCACTTATCAGTTGCAATTTGGAGAAGCTTGGGAAACCTGCTCACCGGGGAAGTTCCTTCACACAACATGTCCAACTAAAAGAGACACGCATGATGGTCCCCAGTTTTGATTTGCACAAATGCTTGGTGTTGAAACAAAAAAAAAATGAAAGAAAAAAACAAACAAAAATGGGGGGAAAACCTACCCAGGGTCACCCCCCCTCTCTCAATCCCTTGTTGGGCCCGAATAGGCCCCCCTTGGGGCCTATTCGGACTGCACAGGTCTCCTTAGGGCCTATCTGGTTTGGATAGGCCTCCTTTGGACCTATCCGGTCCCATTTCTTCCCCTCTCCTTTAAAAAAAGAAAAAATGAATGAAATGAAGAAGGGGGAGGCCTATCCGGTGGTCCCAATCTCTCTCTCTCTCTCCCATTTCTCCCTCTCTATTTCAAAAAACAAAAGAGGGAAAAGGGGGGGAGACCTACCCAGACCGGGTAAGCTCCCCTAGGAACCTACCCGGGCTCGGGTAGGTTCTCTCTCACGTGGACTCTCTATAAATACCCTCGAGGGGGTCCTCATTACACACAGACAGACGAATGAAGTCTATGGAAGCGGGAGGTGGAGAAGCAATCTCCTAGTTCTTTGTTTTGTGTGCCTCCACCTAGGAGGGTGTGCGCCCAACAAGTCTCGGGGTTTGCAAATTTGCCCCTGTAGTTGTGCCCTATATAATTCCTTGGTTTGCATATATACTCTCGTGATGTGGCTGTCCCTTGTGCCATTTCTTGGAGAAGGATCATATTGTAATTTTTATTTCAAGGGGTCGATCATGTTGTAATTTTTCTTTAAACCCCTCACAAGGGGAGTTGCTCCCTTGACCCCTGCGACCTAACCGCGCAGGTCGATCCGCGGCAGTACACTGACGGACGCATGGAGATCGGTCGCAGCCTATGGGAGTTCAAGAAGAAGAAACAATCTCCTAAGTGCTTTTTTTGCATCGTGGACCTCCACCAAGAAAGGACTTATGTCTTATGTCAAAATTACACAAATGCCCTTGTTCAGTCTAGATATTATGAAAAAATACTTGTCATCTTTAGAAATTATAGAAAAACTCATGCATTGTCTAAAAATTACACAAATACCCCTATGTTATTCAGAAATTATCAAATATCCCTAAACTTTCCAGAAATTATCAAAATGTCTCTGGAGTTTAAAAATTACATAAATACCTCTGTTCAGTCCAGACATTATCAAAAATGCCTCTGAGCTTCCCAGAAATTGCAAACAAACCCTAGATTGTCCAAAGTTTGCATAAAAATCTTGAACTTTATAGAAATTGCACAAAGCTTTTGTTCTGTCCAGAAGTTCTCAAAATATTCTTATCCATGGTCACACCTCCTGCACGACTCGGTAGAGCGGGATTATGTCACTTCCGTGAAGCGGTGTGCGCTCTCCTGCACTTTGCTTAAGGTTGATCAAGAATTGTCAAACCGAAGAACCCTAATGCTCAAGAAAATTACAGGAATACTCCTGCTGGCAAGAAATTACAAAATAAACCTTGGAAAGTCAAGAAATGGCAGATAAGTTATGAGAAATTTTAAAATTACAAATAAGCCATGTACAGTCAAGAAATGATATGAATGTCTAGGAGATATAGAAAAAAATTGTAAATATACCCAGAGAAGTCAAGAAATGGCATAAATGTCCAAAAATGTTAAGAAATGACAAAAAGATCTATGGAAGTCGGAAAAATTATAGAAATAACTTGGGAAGTCAAGAAATGACAGACAAGCCCAAGAGTGTTAAGAAACTGCAACTGTGTCCCGAAAAATCAAGAAATGACATAAATGCTCCGGAATGTCACTCTGGTTACTACTAACCACTTTAATAAAGGCACTCTGGTTACTACTAACCATTTTGTCCACTACTCTTATCAACTTGGACACCAACAATTTGGAGATAATCTTGGCAATGTTGTTGAGCAAGTTGATGGGTTTGAAGTCCTCGAGGGAATCCATCCTTTTCTTCTTAGGGATAAGAACAATAGAAGTCTTGTTGATGCTGTTGAGCTCTGCTTTACCCTCTTAAAATCCCATCAATCCTTCCACTAGATCCAAGTGAATGATATCCCAACATTGCTGAAAGAAGAACATGGGGAAGCCATCCGGTCCTAAGGCTTTAGTCCCAGCAAAAGAAAACACCGCCACTTTGATCTCCTTAACAGAGAAGGAGGAAGATAACATATTCCTCTCCTCCTCCAAAATGACTGGTCACTGATGGTCCACAAAAGGACGCCACCAGTCTTTCTCTGACATAAGGGAAGACTAGAAATCTACTACATGCCGCCTAATTTCAACCATGTTGGAAAGAATTCTGTCCCCATGTCGTAGGCTCTTAATGGAGTTCATTCTTCATCTCCCAGAAGCAATTTTCTGAAAAATATGCAGTGTTCCTGCCCCCCTCTTTCAGCCACCTATCTTTAGATCCTTGCTTCCAATATATCTCTTTGAGCATAATATCGTTGAGCTCCTTCCTTGTTGCCTCTCATGATTCTGTCTTGCTTATCTAGCAGGTCAATCTCCTCCAATGCATCAAAGGCCTACAACAATTCCACTAGACTGTCCTTGGCAACTCTCCCAGATGTAGTTTTAGACCTGCCCCAAAAAGAAAGCTCTCGAGCCAAGTCTTTCAGCTTGTTGATCATTCTTGCCATAGTCAAAGTCCCCAATCTAGATACTGACCAACTTCTATTGACCCCTTGGAGGAAATCCTCTCCCTTCAACCAATACTTTTCTGTCTTGAAAGTACAACGCCCTTTTAACTTTTTTTTGAAACGTACAGCGCCTGTTGAACTTGTTGCTGGTTTTCAGGAGAATGGGTTTATGGTCTGAAATTGGGCGGACCAAACATTCAGCTTGGAGATGTGGGAAGTGATCTTCCCAATCTACTGACACCACAAACCTATCCAGCATCAAGTAAATGGGATCAGTTCTAAGATTGGACCAAGTGAAGGGGGTGTTCGGTGTAGGAATATCAATAAACTCTCCAAATTCCTCCATTTCCCTTGTCGCGTATGAGATCCCGACCTTTCCCTCACTGTAACAATAGCATTGAAGTTTCTTCTAATTCACCACGGTCTTCCAGTTGATGATGTTGTAGAAACTCCTCCCACAAAGCCATCTTTTCCTCCCTGCCCTGGGGTCCATAAACACCAGAGAAGTCTCAACTAAAGTTGTCAGAAAGATTGCCGAAGATAAGAGAGATAGCAAAGCGGCCCACCTTCCTTCCTTTCACCATAGCCTCTACGACATAGTTGTTCCAAAGAACCATGACCCTGGCAGAACCAACGGCTGGATATACGACACCCTTGGACATCATCCTACCTCCTATTTCTTTTATAACTCCCACCCCATCACCCTCTAGTTTAGATTCTTGCACACATGGGATATCAATTTTGCACCTCCATGCAAACTCTCTGACCACCCTCCTTTTCTCCGGCCCGCAAACCCCTCTCACATTCCATGTGACAATATGCATGTGATTTGTTCTTCAGCCTCTCCTGCACGCCCCACCTACTACTCTTCTAACTTCTTCCCTTCCTCTTCCCCTTACACTTCCCCTCTTCTAGCAATTTTTTCAGCCTCAGCATCCCTAGCCAATCCCAACAGCCACCTTTTTTGGATTTTATAGAACACCGACCTAACATCTTTGTCAATGCCTTCAAGAGACTCCAGTGCGGTTTGTCACCTCCCTAGCCTGCTCCCCCCATGTATCTTTCAATTCTGACTTTAACCTTCTTCACTTCTTCACTTCTTCCCTTCCCAAATTTCCTTCCTTCCTCTTATTGAGGCTTACTCCCTCGAGAAGAGAGTCCTCGACCAACATGTCCTCTATCATGGATCCATTCCCACCAGGTCCCTACTGGCCACCTGAGCCACTGGTAGCTTCCACATCCTACTGGAGCCCTTCCTCATACCTGCCCTCTATCCCCAAGAGGTTTGATCCATCGGCCACCCAGATGGGAGGGCCCGACATGAGTCGAGTTCTACTCTTCATCATGCCTCCACTAAGGAAGCCATCAGCTGACGGTGAGACTGGGGACAGCACCAACTACTGCTCCTGAAAAAGGCCGTCCGACGAGGGTCTGTCTCCCCGGGCCTTGTTACGCTCCCTACTACTGGAGACAAGAAGACCTTCCCCTATAGAATGCCATCCGATCGTTCGAGAGGCTCCCTCCTTTGTAGTTGCATAGGTCAGAAGAACCCACAAGCCACTATCTATTTCTTTGGCCCCACTATAGGATCCTTCAACTGGAGGTTGGAAGTAAGCCGACACACCTACTGGAACTTGTCCGCACACCGGTGCCACTGTAGCACTTCTCCACTCTTCCTGGGCCACCTGGGCGTTGGAGAGGAATGTTACGTTTCGCCACCTAAATTGCCATTGCCTAAACCTCCGCCACCTGAGTGCCAGAGTACCACAGGAAGGACACCTCAGTCGGTCGGGAGGGATGACTCTGTGCGGGTCCTCCCAGGGCCGTTCGATACCTGCTCGTGTCGGTAAGTCACGGGTGCGAGCCCGTTCGCCTGATGGGTCTCGCCTGCAACCTGATCCATCGGGAACGTTCGTTGTCCTGGATCTGAATAGACCCTCTACCCGATCTCCCGCCGATACCCACCCGTTACCTGGCCTGCTCGAGAATCTCTATCCGATCTGGATGGAATCTGGCAATTAAACCCCCTCCCAATACTATGCTTCTTCCTCATGACTGGTACCTTGGAACCCTAGTTCTCCCGCCGCCGTCAGCCTCTTGCCCTTCCCGTCCTCTTCTACCGCCTTGACTCTGATTCTGACCACAAAGGATTCCACGTCGACTGCCAAGGACACCATCATCGGCACCACTAGTATGCTACAAACACGAACCGAAGCTTTGACCGCCGTGAGGGAATCTATTGGAGCAAACTGCAAACTCCCTGCTACCTCTGTGCCAAACCCCCTGACCAAGAAGGAGACTCCCTCCTTATCGCAAAGAATGAGACGGATCCCCTCTATTCTGATCCTAACCATTGTCTCCCTAGGATTGGGGAAGGTCCCCCTCCCCATGGACCCACTGTTGGCAGTATCGGCCGAAACCGATACGTTTCGGCCGAAACGTATTGGTTTCGGCCGGTACCGATCCGAAATCGGCCCTTAACACTGTAGCAGGTCCGAAACCTATTAAATATTACTTTTTTAATGGTTTCGGACGAAACCGTATTGGTTTCGGCCGAAACTCACCTGTTTCGGTCCGAAACCTGACGATTTCGGCCGAAACCGGACAGGTTTCGGCCGAAACCGGACATGTTTTACTAAATTTTTGAGGTTTTTGAATGGTTTCAACCGGTTTCGGCCGAAACCGAAACCGATACCGAAACCGGTACGTATCGGTTTCGGGACCGGCCGAAACCGGTACCGAAACCGATACTGCCATCCTTGCATGGACCACCGTTGTAGGCGAAGATGCCATCCGCCACTAGGTACCCTGTGTCCGCCCCTACTGCCACCTCCTCTTCTTGACGTCCAACCACAAGGAAGTTGGTCTTGGAAACCTGTCGGACCTCCCAATGATTACCTCCATCACCTCTCGCATCCAGCAAGACTCTGATCTTCTCTGCATCAGCCACCCCTTCGATTGGATCCGCCCAGAGGCATCGCCGAAGCCAGGTGGTCCGGTCATGAAGAAACTCCATGGGAATCGGTCTTGCCTTTAAGCACTCCCGGCTTCTCACCTTACCTTGCCGCAACAAAGACCTCTTCCAGACCACATCTGCATGGGACTTTCGGAAAGAGGACTCCTAGCGAGAGGCAAACTCCACCCCCCCCCCAGCCGACAGTACTTCTGGAGGTGTTCCCATCTCAGACATCGAAAACAAATTGGTCCCCTATCCCCTTCTAATTTTCTGACGACCCCCTTGGACGGCGTTGCGTCAGGGAAGGTTGAACGTGACTACGTGAGCCCCTTCCTGCGAGGGGGACACGGTTCACACCAAACACGAACTCTGGCAATTGCCCTTCCCCCCTAGAGTAAGCCATCAAAGACAGAATTATTACAACTGTACGAACCGCGATTGGTCATCTTTTCAGTGTGAGTTGTGACTCCTCTTCTTAACATGAAATGAGCCCCGCCTCTTCTAGTAATGTTATCACCTTTTCATTGAAAAAATGAAACATAGGAAGCATTTGACATGCCACATCAGTACATCAGCACATCGGATGCCTAGTTTCTGATTTTTATTTTTTACATATATATTTTGTTTTTTTGGTCAAGCAAATGAGATATATTATGGATTTTTTGACTATAATTGCTGGTTTGTTGCTTAATTGTATGATCATGTGTTCAAATGATAGTTTTCATGTTTCTTGTATTCTTCTTTTTTTCTATAAATTAAAAATTGTAACTGTTGGAACTGTAGAGCCATTGGCCAACTTTAACCTTTGAACATATTTGCGGTCTTTGATTGATGGTCAAAAGCTTTTTTTAAATTCTGTTCTAATTTCTAAATGCAAGATATGGCATATATTCAATCACCTTGTGCATACCAGTTCTATGGCTTGGCATTATATTACCCTGTTCTCTTTGCTTGATGTACGCTATAACATACATAACGGTGCAACACAGATTTTTTCTGTATTTATGCATCTATGGACTAGTTTTCACTGAGGATCGCTTTCTCGGATCTCAGTGCCATCCCGTTGTGTCATCAAGAAGAGATTCTGGATAGACTAAGGAATAGTTTCTCCCACTTCCCTCTCTCTCTTTTCCTCCTCTTCTTCTTTCTGCCTCCTTTTTCTTTCTCCTTCTGCTTTCCCCTTCTCCTTTTCCTGTAGTGATTTTGTCTTAGGACCCCTGGTGAGATCTCAGGAGATAGCAAGGCATAGTGATGATAAAATGTGGGAAAGAAATAATCTCTGAATGAATAACATTTTTCATTTTCAGTCTACAAGTTGTGGCTGCTCGATGCTTATCATTGCTGATATTTTCATGTTGAAATCTGTAACACCAAATACTCATGCTTACTTTCTATGTGCAGATAGCTGTAATGCCACGAAGCCCACATGGTCGTGGATGGCTGAGGCCTGCAATTGGGGTGGTTGAGCTATCCCAAAGCATCATTCAGGTGGGTTTTCATGATTCTTCTCTTCCTAAAATTTTAGTGTATGAATCATGCGGCCTTATCAGTTTATCAGCTTCCTGGCACTGAAAACTTTGGACCTCAAACCGGGCTTCATGATAGAGTTTCTGTATCTAGATAGTCCTTCGGAAACATTAGAGGGGATACTTGTCATTAATATTTTTTAAAACTAAGGTCTGTAGTATGGAGATCACGGAGTCGAGAGGTTTGTTGATTGAGTTTTTTTAGGAAAAAAATCCTGTAATCTTGTGTAATTAGAAGGGATTTTTGCAAATAAATCATTGTTAGAAGTGAATTTGTAAAAAAATCATTCTTGAAAATATGGTAGCAGACATACCACTACGTAAAATCAAATAGCGCATAAATGTCATCATCGTAACCGCCCGTTATCACCCGTGAGGTTAAGTATGGTTAATTTTAACTAGATGTATGAAAAGACCAAATTACCCTCAGTTAAATATAATAAAAAAATATCCTACACACCACTCTCCTCCATCCCGCCAGCCCCTCTCTCCCCCTGTCGGAATCCCCTACCCCTTGTCGCCGGCACCCCCTCTCCCGTGTTGCTGGAACCCCCCTCCCCCTCCCTTTGTCGCCGACACCCCTCTCCCCCTCCCCCTTAGCGGTGAAGCTCCCTCCCCCGCATACGGCCCGCCCAAGCTTGGCGAGTCTCGCCATGGCGCCCCCCCTCTCTCTCTCCCTCCCCTCTAGTGAAACTTCTGCAGTACCCTTGCTACGAAGGCGCCTGTCCCTTTGCTATCTCTGTTGTCATCAAGCGAAGTCATAATCCTCATCCTTCACCTGTTTCATTCCCGGCCCTCACACCATATACCTCCCACCCCCTCCCTCGTCCCCATCACGAAAGCTTGGTTCAGATCATTCTACTTAACCCATCAAATACCCATCTCCTCCTCCCCTCTTCAAAGTCTCCCCTCAATTAAAAAATTCAAACTCAAAAAGTAGATTCTCTTCTCCCTTCACCTTTCTTTTGCCCCGGTATTTAGGAGAAGCAAAACGGAGGCGTCTTTGGTCTGCCTTCCTTCGCCCCCGCACCCACGGTTCACCCTTCTCATCCTGCCCCCCTCTCCCCTCTCGCCGACACCCCCTCCCTCTCTCCTTACATCGTTGAAGTCCCCCCCCCTCCTGGAATTGTTGTGAAGCCCCCTTCCCCTGCCGTCGGCACCCCCCCCCCTCGCCCTATAGCGGTGAAGCCTCCTCCCCCTTCTGGAGCCTCCGTAAACCCCCCTCCTCTACCGTCGGCACGTCGTCCCCCTCCACCGTCGGCACGTCGTCCCCCTCCCCCTGCCACCAACACACTGCCTCCCCCTATGTCGCCGTGAAGCCTCCTCCCTCCTTCTCTCTCTCTCTCTCTCTCTCTCTCTCTCTCTCTCTCTCTACAATGGACCAAGAGTATATTGGTCATTTAATACTCGGATCACAGGAATATAAGAATCTTTTTAGAATATTCGCTCTCCTATCATCGACAGAAGTTAACCATCATCATCATCATCATCAGAGTCTTATCCTCATTATTTGGGATCGGCTACATGAATCATGTTCCGCCAAAGATTTCTATCAAGTGCTATATTCATATTTAAACCCAAGAAACTAATGTCATTCCTAATAACATCGCACCATCTCATTTTAGGCCTTCCCCGAGCTCTTTTACTAGCATCCACTAAGATGCGGTCACATCTTTTAACCGGCGCTGAGTTAGGGCGACGAAGCACATGACCAAACCACCTGAGTCTATTTTCTCTCATTTTACTATCAATTGGGGCTATCCCTAAGTCCTTACGGATGCGCTCATTCCTAATTTTATCTTTCTTAGTCTTGCCACACATCCATCTCAACATCCTCATCTTTGCTACACACATTTTGTGAATGTGTTCCTTTCGTACTGCCCAACACTCGGTACCATATAACAAAGTAGGTCTCACAGCCGTTCTATAAAATCTCCCTTTGAGTTTCACAGGCATACGACGATCACAGAGGACTCCTGATGCGCTTCTCCATCTTAACCAACCTGCCTTAATCCTATGTGTAACGTCGTCATAAATCTCCCCATTCTCTTGTATGATAGACCCAAGTATCGAAAGCTACTACTCTTCGGAATGTTAAGCCCATCAATTAGAACCTTGTCTTCCTGTACCACTCTCCCATTACTAAAATTACAATGCATAAACTCTGACTTACTCCTATTCATTTTAAAACCTTTAGACTCTAAGGCACGTCTCCAACGCTCTAACTTAGCATTTAAAGCATCAATACTCTCATCAATTAAGACAATATCATCTGCAAATAACATACACCAAGGAATATCCTTATGCAATTGTTTTGTTACTTCATCCATAACTAAGGCAAAGAGATACGGACTTAGTGCAGAACCTTGATGCAAACCTATAGAAACTGAAATTCACCGATCTCTCCAGCAATAATTCGAACATTAGTAATAGCACCGTCGTACATATCCTTAATCAAATCAACATATCCTTAAGAGATTCCTTTCTTTCTTAATGTCCACCAAATCAAATCTCTCGGTACTCAATCATACGCCTTCTCTAAATCAAGAAAAATCATATACAAATCTTTTATCATCTCTCTATACTTCTCCATTAGCTGCCGTAGTAAGAAAATAGCTTCTGTAATAGATCTATTCGGCATAAAACCAAACTGATTTTCTGATACAGTAGTCATATATCGGAGGCGTTTTTCGATTACTCTTTCCCAAAGTTTCATAGTATGACTCATAAGCTTAATTTCACGATAATTATTGTAGTTTTCAATATCTCCTTTGTTTTTATAGAAAGGAACTACAACACTTTTTCTCCAAACTTCTGGCATTCTCCGTTCCTTTAAAATTTTATTAAAAAATTTAGTTAGCCACTGAATACCAATGTCTCTTAGGCTTTTCCATACTTCAATAGGTATGCCATCTGGTCCTAAGGCCTTGCCCACTTTCATTTTCCTTAAAGCATCCTCCACTTTTGACATCTTAATACGCCTGAAATATTGATATTTATCAAATATTGTGGACTCTTGGGTACCTTCTAAAGAAAAATCATTGACGCAATCTTCATTAAGTAACTTCTGAAAATAACTATGCCACCTCTCTTTAATTTCAAGATCCTTAGCTAAAATCCTTTGATCTTCACCTTTAATGTAACGAACATGATCTAAATCTCTAGTTTTCCTTTCTCTTAATTTAGCAAGTTTATATATGTCCTTTTCACCCTCTCGGGTTTCTAATTTATTATATAAATCTTCAAATGCCTTTGATTTAGCTTCGATAACTATTTTCTTAGCCCTCTTTTAAACAATTTTATAAACTTCTAGGGTTTTATTATTTTTGTTAATTTGCCAACTTTAAAGCACTCCTTTTTTACTCTAATGGTATTTTGAATTTCCTCACTCCACCACCAAGTCTCTTTTTCTAAATTCTTTTTACCTTTAGATTCGCCTAAGAGTTGTTTTGCTACACTCGTTATACAATTTGTAACATTATTCCACATTACACTGGTTTCTTGTTCTAAATTTAAATATTTTTCTTTAATAGATGGTTTTTAAATGTTTCTAAATTTTTGCTTTTTAAATTCCACCATTTAATCTTAAAACAATTATTTATAATGATCTTTCTTTTGAATTTAGGGATAAAGACATCCATTACTAACAACCTATGTTGAGGGGCTAGACTCTCACTAGGAATAATTTTGCAATCTTTACATAAAACTCTATCGACCTTCTTAATAAGAAAATAGTCAATTTGACTTATATGTGTTCCACTCTTGTAAGTTATTAAGTGTTCATCCCTCTTCTTAAAGAAGGTATTAGTAATTACTAGATCGCATGCCATAGCAAAATCTAGAATAGTATAACCCATATCATTTCTATTGTCAAAACCAAGCCCTCCATGAATCCTCTCATAACCTCTATTATCTTTACCCACATGACTATTAAGATCCCCTCCAATAAAGATTCCCTCTTCACTAAGGATATTTTAGATCAAACTATCAATAGTCTCCCAAAATTACTTTTTAATGCTCTCTTCTAATCCTACTTGAGGTGCATATGCACTAATTATATTCAAAATATCCTCACCTAAGATAAGTTTAATTAACATCAATCTATCCCCAATCTATTAACTTCTACAACTCTATCTTTTAAGTTTTTATCTATTATTATAGCAACATCATTTCTAGAGTTATTATTACCCGTATACCAAATTTTATATCCATCAATATCTTTAGCTTTATGTCCTTTCCACCTAGTTTCTTGTAGGCAAGCTATGCTAATCCTCCTGTCCTTCATTATCTTAACTAATTCTAAACCCTTACCCGTTAAAGTTCCTATATTCCAAGTAGCTAGACGGATCCTATGTTTTTGGACTAGCATCTTTACCCGTGAACGTCCAACCCCACACGGGAACCCTTGCCTATTTGACACCGCAATCGGGCGCCATTGCGGTGCGTCGCTTACGGGGAACGCCCTAGCTAGTCCTTGCTCACTTATCATTCCATCCGGGTTTCGATGTAACGCGTCGCTTCCGGGGGACGCCCTAACATTAGCACAAAATGTATTTAGATCAAAATTTATGTGGGAGATGTGACAAATTTTTACTGCTGGCTGTCAACTTAACGCAAACCCTCCTCCTTTCTCATCTGGGCTTGGGACCGGCCATGACAAAGTTAACCATGATGGCATATTTGCACTATTTGATTTTACGTAGTGATATGTCTACTAATGCATTTTCAGAAATGATTTTTTTTACAAATTCACTTCTAATAATGATTTATTTGTAAAAATCCATAATTAGAAAATAGCCCCTATACTCTATCTATTTCTTTAAAAGTCCCTAAAATCTTCAAACGTTTAGAAAAAAGGGCCATTAGTTCAACGAACGTCTAATATATGGAATATGCCATCCATTTTGGAGAACTTCCTTCCTATCAGTATGCTCAGGTTTTTATTTCCAAACTCTCTTCCCCCCCCCTTGGTGGGTGTGCCTCTCCTTCATTGTCTGTGAACCTTGGATGCTGCCTCTCTCTCTGTCTCTGTCTCTCTATGTGTGTGTGTGTGCGCGCGCGCGCGCGCACCCTCACCCCAATTGGTGGAGGTGCCGGCGCTGGAGTGGGATCTCTCTCTCTCTCTCTCTCTCTCTCTCTTCTTGCTAGGTGGGGGTGCCAATGCTAAAGGGAGAGACCCCCACCGGCTCCCTTGCTGTGAACCTTGGGTGTTGTCTCTCTCTCTCTCTCTCTCTGTGTGTGTGTGTGTGTGTGCCGGAGGGGGAGACCACATTGGCGCCCTCCTTCCCTCCCTCGATGTGAACCCTAGGTGCTCTCTCTCTCTCTCTCTCTGCATGCGCCCTCACCCCATTGGGTGGGGGTGCCTCCTTCCCTTATGGATGGTAGTGTCGGTTTCGGACTCGGTTTCGGCCGAGTCCGAAACCGAAACAGATCGGTTTCAGTTTCGGTTTCGGCCGAAACCCATTGAAAAGCTTCAAAAAAAATCAAAATAAGTCTAAAAATTTAGACATAATTCAGGAAAATATGAATAATCACAAAAAAATCATAAAATTCATTAGACATACATTTGACTGTTCTGAAATTGGATTAAGTGCAATAGACATGAAGTAGGTATTGAAGTTCAAACATTGAACATGTTAAACTAATATTCTTCAGTACATATTAAGCATGAAGTAGGTTCAAGCAGTACAATAAAGCTAATTAGACACAGTAAATGTTACAAAAATTAAATGATCTGTACCTAAATGAAGAGACACTAATATGGGTAATAACTAGAACCTTCTCCCTCGTCGTCTGGCTTTTAATGTTGATACCTATAAGAAGGTTGCATGTATTGTGTATATTCACTATAACCAAACAATGAGGTAGTCAAGTCTTGCATCCCTCTTTGGATCCCTCTTGGAGTGTAAGGTTGTCGGCTTGATTCGAATCCAGAATCAGCGTAAGAATCTTGAGGAAGAGAAGCGGAACTAGACGGATATGGATGGAATTGGAATGCTGGTTCATGACCCCGCCCATAAATGGCTGCCTCCTGTTGGCCACCTTCATAACTTGATGGATGTTCATATTGACTCTGTGAATCATGTCCTCGCTCACCCTGACTGTATCCTCTGCCTGTGTCTGCGTAGAAGGAGGAAGGATCACCAGCAGTGCCACCGCCAGTAGTAGCACATGGAGCTGCACTGGGATCACCATCACCATCATCATCATCATCACTAGTATCACTATCAGAAACCAGTCGCTTTTTAGCCTTTGGGGATGCTTTTTTCTGTTTTGGTGTGATTTTTTCAGTCACCTTTGAGATAACTCCTTTTCCCCTTGGTGTGTGCCTCACATAAATCTGCTTCAACTGCTCAATTGTCGGGTCCTCTCGAGTAGCAGCATTAGTCCTCTCAGTTAACCCATACACTGATGTACTTCTTCTTAAGAATGCAGGTGGCTTGACCATTCTAGGAGTGACTGGCCTGCTATCTGATTCTGAGTGTCTAGCTGGCTCAACCTCAGGCTGTTGCTCAGTGTCATCAGCAAACAAAGGTGGGTCCCTTCTCTGGTGCGCTTGAGTCTCTTTGGCCCTCTTTGTTACTCTTTTGAATTTTGGATCGCTTGGCTTATCTTCGTCTAGTATGTCCTCTGCCCATCTTCTATCATCATCATTAAAAACGGGCTCATCAACCTGCTCTCGTCTCCACCCAAGATTGCAAGGGATTCTCATCATCAAATAAAGCGTCGACATCAATTTCTGGACTTGCATCCTCTGCTTGGCGTTTGTCCCTCAACTGTTGTCTTAACTTCATGTTTTTTATTCCCAGTCTCATTGTAGTGACAGTAAACCAATTTTTTCAACCGTTCAGCTTTTAGCCGATTGCAAACCTTTGAGTGTATAAGGTTGAACGTGCTCCAATTTCTTTCACATTGGCTTGCTGATGTGGTTTGACTCAGCACCCTGATTGCAATGAAAGCCAATGCAGAACTGCCCAAATCTCTATTGTTTACCATTATCCACCAATCAGCTGTTCCACCAACCATAAACAAATAAATGTAAGATGTACTAATACATATTGAGGTTAAGAAAGCACAAAAATAAAATATACCTGGGCTCACTCTTCCCACAGCGTATTGCAATTGGGAGTCAGAATATGTCCCTGTCCTCATTCTATAATAGTTCATCTACAAAGATAAAGTAATAGATTAACATAATGACTTAAGTAAATTTTATACCTCTTCTTGATAAAATCAATAAAGGTCAACCTCTACTTCGGCCTGAAGTCTATTTTCTGGTGTCCTCGATAAACGACCAATGACTTTTAAAGTGTCTTGAAGCACCTCGCTATCAACATGTGCATTGGCATCGTACATAAATCGAGAGTTGAGGAAATAACCTGCATTTGTGCATAATTAACTAAATGTTAGATATAAAATAACATAGGGCAAGTTTGATAAACGGTTAGAGTCGACAGGGATGAGATATCCCTGGGTGGGTGACTTGCTCAAATTAAGAGACGAAATGGCTTACAGGTCGGAAGGGGAAGGGCCGGAAGGGGAAGGCTGCCCAGGTTGACCTGGGACTTCCGAGAAGCTTCTGGGACCTGGGACAGTCCCAGGTCGACCTGCCTCCTTCCCATAAGCTTCTGGGAAGTTGCCCAGGTCGACCTTGGCAGCTTCCTAGACCTATCCCTTTTCTGGCTTTCCCCTCACCTCATTCCCCTGGGACAATGGGACTTGGGACCTTAGGTAGTCAAATCTAATGTGTTACTCTAACCTAAGTCCTAACTCTAACTTGTAGTCAAGCTCGCCCCAAAATAACAATGTTTCAGTACAATTAATCACTCATCAGCTGCATGCAAGTCGTGGTGTAATATGTTGTCCCATCTCTGGTCAATAATTTTTCACTATTTTGCATAATCTCTGGGAAGGGAAGTCTGCAACTCTAATTTGGCACGGTCTATGGTCTCGTACAGATATCCCATATCATTCTTCTCATCGCCATTCGCAGGACCTTCACGAGGGGTGTGACTACTTCCATATACCTTGAGACCCTGCCCCAGAATTTGTTGTCTTCCACGATGTGACAGACATCTAAATATTCCATCTGAGCATCAACATTAGACTTGTCGATGTATTCCCGCAGGGCATTGTGGTACATGAAAGCTTTCAGCTCATTCTTATATCTGTGCAAAGAAATAAAATTTGAATCAAATACGGATCATTACTATAAGGGTAAAGTATCCAGAATTGAGCTCAATCTTATACCTGTGCAAAGACTCCAAAGAAATGAAATTCGAGGCAAATCTAGTTGGCCCTGCACGGATGATATCGCGCCCCCCACTTGCATGCTCCCTGAACATATTCAATATTCTAGGATGGCCATAAATATACTGGGTGATTTTATGTGCCCTGTCAATTGTCTTCCCCACATGATTTTGCTTCCCTATATCTTCAAGTATGAGATCCAGACAATGTGCTGCACATGGGAACCAATATAAATATCTACACTTCTACATCAATTTCTTGCCTGCAGCCTTATAACTGGCTTCATTATCAGTCACTACTTGCACAACATTCTCCTCTCCAATTTGGTCTACCATGTTATCCATCAAACTAAACAAATAATTGACATTTTTTTCATAATTTGATGCATCTACAGATTTAACAAATAGTGTACCTTCGATGCAATAGACCAAAAAGTTAATCATGGACTTCTTCGTGGTACATGTCCAGCCGTCACACATGATGGTGCATCCTCTCTCCATCCATATATGCTTGAAGCTTTCAACCCAATCATGGAGCTCCTCAACCTCTCCCTCAAGGCCACGCTTGTATATGTCTCGACGTGATGGGGCCTTCAGGCCAGGGCCAACATTTGCTATGGCATCTAGCATAGGTTGAAAATATTCACTTGAAGTTGCATGTGTAGGGACATCTGCATGAAAAAATCATTTGCAGATACTTTTAAATGCATGCCCTGTAACTTCTGCAAATTTTTTTACCCCTCTCAATGCTTGCTTGATTTTAGGTTGTGTAGCATGGGACTTTCTGTGCAGATAGCTGTCCATGGGGCCTGCTCTCTGCGGGGCAGCACCACTGTCAAGATGTCATGTAGCTGTACTTTCGTAGGTCCCTGAACCTATGGGTGCCTTCCTTTTCCTTCGAGCGGCTTGTTCACGCTCCCTTATTTCAGTCAACTCTGGATCTGAATCCTCAGTGCCTTCCTCATCATCATCCCCCCTAACCCTTCTGCCTGAAATCTCTTCAGCAATTTCAGCCTCATCTTCAGCCCTTTGTTGCATCATCTCTCTTTTTCCCAGAAGGCACTGGCGCATTTCTTCTCGGACCTCTCGGGGGCATCTGTCACATTGTTTCACCTCTCCTCTTACCCCTGCCAAATGTTACTCTCCTCTAGTAATTCCGCCATGTAACTCCTTACCACAATAATTGTATTTAACTTTTCTTCTCTTAGCATCAACTAAGGAGAGGTGGGCCCACCCCGGATCTTCCTGCCCTTGCTGCTCCTGACTTTGTTCACGTCTAGGCATGATGCTGCATTAAGACAGTCAAAGAGAAATAGTTGTAAGTACAATGAAAAAATTAGGGCTTAATTATTAATTAACCCTTAATCACCCTTGAAAAATATAATTACTCGCATGCTCCCACTCCAAAATCTCAATGAAGCTTAATTGAGTTTCAATTGAGCCTAAGCAAACCGAATTAGACAAAAGCCCCAATTTTATGAACTAATTAGGGCTTAATTAGTAATTAACCCTTAATCACCCTTGGAAAAATATAATTACCCGCGTGCTCCTACCCCAAAATCTTAAATGAAGCTTAATTGAGCTTCAATTGAGCTTAAGCAAATCGAATTAGACAAAAACCCCAATTTTATGAACTAATTAGGGCTTAATTAGTAATTAACCCTTAATCACCCTTGGAAAAATATAATTACCCACGTGCTCTCACCCCAAAATCTTCAATAAGCTTAATTGAGCTTCAATTGAGTCTAAGCAAACCGAATTAGACAAAAGTCCAATTTGTATGAACTAATTAGGACTTAATTAGCAATTAACCTAATTTTAAGGAACTAATTAGGGTTTAATTTGAAGTCTTAACACAATTCAGAGTTTAAAATTAACCCAACCAAAATAATTAACCTACAACAAAAAAAAGTTTCAACCCAACCAAAATAACACAACAAAACAAACAAACCCTAAATTAACCTCAACAAAATTACCTCTTACCTTTACATCTACTGCTCACCCAGCAGCAGCTCCTTCTTCGCAGCACACAGCCGCACAGCAGCAAGCCAACAACCCAGCTGCGGCCAGCAGCAGCAACAGCAGGGTGTGGCACTGGCAGCAATAGGGCAGCAGCATAGCAGCAGCAGCAGGGGCGGAGCAGCAGTAGACAGGCAGCAAGTTTTCTCCCTCAGATCTGAGGGAGAAACGATTCACGTGAGTTTCGGCCGCAGCAAGCCAGCAGCGCAGCTGCGGCCAGCAGCAGCAACAGCAGGGTGGCACTGGCAGCAGCAGGGCAGCAGCAGCAGACAGGCAGCTGGTTTTCTCCCTCAGATCTGAGGGAGAAACGATTCACGTGGGTTTCGGGCCGAAACCGTCCGGTTTCGGGCCGAAACCGTCTGGTTTCGGACCGAAACATGTACGTTTCGGGCGAAACCGGTCGGTTTCGCCCGAAACCCTTTTTTTTAAGTTTCAGACCTGCTACAAGTGAGCAGATCTGATTTCGGATCGGTTGAGGCCAAAACCGATACGTTTCGGCCGAAACGTATCGGTTTCGGCCGATACTGCCAACCATGCCTTCCCTCCCTCTCTCACTCGCTCGCTCGCTCGCTCGCTCGCTGTGAACGCTAGGTGCTGCCTCTCTCTCTCTCTCTCTCTCTCTCCATTGGATGGGGGTGCCAGTACTAGAGTGGGAGAACCCCACCAGCTCTCTCTCTTTGCACCTCTCCCTCAATCACATCTCTCTCTCTCTCTGCCGGTGCTGGTGCTGGAGGCAGTCTCCGGCGGTGTCTCCCTCTGGCTCTCTCTCTCTCTCCCCCCTCTCTCTCTCCCCCCCCCCCCGGCAGCTTCGAACCCTCGGCAGCTGCGACCTCAGTGGCGACATCTCCCAGCAGGCAGCAGCATGGGGGGCTTCAGGCAGGAGAGGTGGAGCGCCTGCGGAGGAGGCGGAAGTCACCCGGGGAGATGGCCGAGGCGAGCATCAGCCACCTATGGGGCACGTCGGGGACCTAGTGGAGCGAGATTGCCACCATCTCTCTCTCTCTCTTTCTCTCTCTCTCGCCTCTGTACAACAACACCAACGGTTGGTGGGAGTCTCTCTCTCTCTCTCTCTCTCTCTCTCTCTCTCTCTCTCTGGATAAGAGTTATTCAAGGGTTTTTTTTGTCTTTTTATCACTCTAGTTTAACTGTAACCATGGTTGGGTTGGACACTGTAGACGTCTTCTTACGGAGACCAATGGTGAGGGCAGTTTCTTATAACGGAGCAAATTATGGGGTTTTTTAAGAAATAGATAGATTATGGGGGCTTTTTGCTAATTACCCTAGATTATAGGGGATTTTTCTAAAAAACCCTTGCTGCTTATGTGCTATGGGGAAAATAAAGAATTAGGGAAACATAGGTAGACATCTTAACCAGAGTGTAGACATCAGTGGCCCTTTTCCCAGTGAACGGAACCTAGAAATCAGTACTCGTGGTTCCTCAAAATAAAGAAATGTAATTTGCAGAAAGGAAGAAGAAGGCTGTGCTACTTCCTAAATTTGCTTCTTGATCACATAAATTAAAAAATATTTATAGCTGCCACAGAGGTCTAAATTTGAAGTTGTACTGACCTAGGCACTTGCTTCAAGGGAATCAACAAGTAGAGTGGAACAGCCACCACCCCCAAAGCAAGACTCTTCATGACTTTCCAGTAGATTGAATAATTAACTCAAACTCTGAATAGAAGAGACATCCACAAATCCATAATCATCGGCATTGGCCTTATCCCATCAATCTTGGTTCAGCAAGATCTAATGAAGGATTCTAGGCTTTGACAAGGTTTCCACCAGCTGACTGCCTGAGATCATCCCAGTACAGGGTAATCTCCGGAACCTAGCTAATATAACTTTGGACAAGGAGGGAATGCTAAATGTCCAGTGAGTTGGAGGATAGAGAATTGCCTTCTAGGGGACCTAATCTCTCTCTCTCTCTCTCTCTCACACACACACAGAGAGTAGCATATTTTCATAATATTCTAGCGAAAGTTAACATAACCATCTAAGCATTGTAATTCTGAAATTTTGTATTGGACAAGGGTATATGTTAAATCAACCCTTTAATTTAAGTAACTTGGTCATAGCTCATTTTATTGCTTCACAGGATGAGATTTGATTTTTGCCGATCATTGACATCTGTTTGTTGTTATGATCTTCATTCTTTAACTTGTTAATATGTGTTGGAGGTGTATCTGTGCACAATCCATTCTTACAATAAACCATGCATAAGTTATACTCAGCATGTTTTCTTTTTTAGTATTTACTGTGTATGCTGTGCAGGCTGTTCCATTAAGTGCAAGAAAAGCAGTCGGAGGTTCTACTGAAGGGATTGCACCCTTTTTGCAACTTCCACATTTCAGTGAGACAATTGTCAAGAAAATTGCCCGTAAGGTACAAATTGATTAATTCTTTATTGCTAGAACTTTATCATGCATATCTTGATTATTTTGTTAATATCAACATTAATATATCTGTTTTCCTACTCAATAGATAGGTACCGAAATGCATAATTGCTAGTAGTATTGCCATTAATGGCTTTGTTCCTTGTCCACAGAATACATTCTTCGAAGCCCCTCGTCATGTATCCTTTCCCCCTTACTGATCCTTGGTCTTTTGCTCTAACTTATTTCTGCATATCCAGTTTAAATGTCATTATTTTGGTCCACTTTAATTTCGTCAGTAAAAATCATTACATTAGCATTTTGTGGAAGTCTTCCAGAGTCTTGGCATGCCCATTCTTCCAAAACTCTTATCGTGACCTCCCATGAATGCTTTATGAATTCTAACTCAAAACTGGGAAGTACATTGGAAGTACATTTTCACATGATGCACATGTCCTGTTGGCATCTTATCCGGGATTGCTTCTCCTGTAGGATGGACAATATTGAGGAATGATCTCCCAACTTTTAGGCCTCCCATTCACAAAAGGTTTTACCTTTACCACATTAAGTCAAACTAATCATAAATAGGTAGTTCCCAATCCTGCTGGCATAGCCCAAGTTTCCTTTCTTACAGTATGGGTCATTCTTCATCCAAAGTTTGCAAAAGGAAAGCTACTTATCACTGTCATAAGACAACTTCGGTCCATATTAAATGAAAATGGCATAAGCAGAATAGTTCACTTTACTCTGAGTAGTGTTTGATCACCCTATCTTACGCATTTACCCTGTTTCTCCTGCAGAAAGTGCGTACACTACAAGAGTTGCTGGACATGAGTGTGGAGGACCGTGCTGAGTTGTTCACACAGCTAGCAGGTCTCACTGCTCCTGAGGCGCATGATGTGGATATGGTCCTTGAGATGCTGCCTGACATTACAGTTGAAATCACGTGTGAGACTGAAGGTGAAGAAGGTATACAAGAGGGTGACATTGTCACAATGTACGCTTGGGTGACAATCAGGCGTGGTAATGGCCTGACAGTAGTCCTCCCCCACGCTCCTTATTATCCATTCCAGAAGGAAGAGAATTTCTGGTTGCTTCTTGCAGATCCCGTCTCTAATGAGGTATGGATGTCACAGAAGTTGAACTTCATGGATGAGGCAGCAGCTATTGCAGCGGCATCTAAGGCCATTCAAGAGACAAAAGAGGCACTTGGTGCAAGTGCGAAGGAAATAAGTGCTGCTGCTAGGGAGGCAGTTGAGAAGGTGAAGGGAGGATCAAGGCTGGTGATGGGCAAGTTCCAGGCTCCGTCTGAGGGAAACTACAACCTTTGCTCCTTTTGCTTGTGTGATGCCTGGATAGGTTGTGATAGGAAAACAAACTTGAAACTAAAGATTTTGAAACGGAGCCGAGTCGGGACAAGGGGTGCTGCTACAGAAGAATCCCCGGCTGTGGACGAGGGCATTGATGAGGAAGAGGAGGAAGAAGAAGAGTATGATGATTATGAGAGTGAATACAGTGATGATGAGGATGATGAACAGGACAAGAATAAGAAGGCTGCTAATGGTGCTGCCCGTGGGAAAGGCCACTCGAACAGTGAAGGATCTGGTACAGAATAAACACCTTGATTTTTACTTTTCACAAAATTGGTCTAGTTATTGGAAGTCTCTATTTGGACGCATAATCATATGGATCTTGAGACAAAGGATGCCTTCTTTGATTCTCACTAGAGACATCGATCCACATTGCTGGAAATAGCTATTGAGTGAATTAAATTTGTGCCTTTGTCATGGTACGCAATTAAAGCCTACATGTTATTATCTGACAGATGGAAGTTTGTTTCTCCAGCCAGTTTTCTATTGTTGATGGCGTGGTGCTCTTGAGAGATTATCTTCCTTCTTTCCTAGGTTTAGAAAAGTAACATGTTTACGGAACAATTGAAAGGAAAAATAAACTTTGACTTTAAGCTCAAGCCATGGGCTCGAAGAAAGTTTCTCTGATGCACAGGTGTCACCTTAACCCATGTTTGTTGACGATAATGTCTCTGGCAGTATCTTCTAATTAAGGATCTCAAAAAAGGCTCTTTTGGGTTTGCTGTGACGGTGGCCAAAATCGGTCATTGTTTTTACAAGTAGTAATCTTTCTTGGCCACTTTCTTAATCGGTTAGGATAGGGAATATGAAATCCGACGAAAGAGAAGGATGGGGGGCCCACACCCTCCATCTCACACACATCCGTCTCGTTCGAGCTAGAGTTTTCTTAAAAAATCATAGGTTCAGTTCGCAGAAGAATGGTGGACCATGAAAGCTTGATTTAAAGAGAATGTACTTGAGATCATGTTTGGTCGACTCGTTTCGTATTGAGGTCAATTGGTCAACTCATACTGTATCACGGAGAAATGGCTGAGTCTGAATTGCATGAGTCAGCTCGAGACTGCCCAATTGATTCAAAGTTTAACTGGGCGACTCTGTTCCACTCGGTCTGATTTAGGATGACTTGTATCTACCAAGTCGAGTCTGAGTTAGCCTGACGCACCGAGTTGACAAACTTCGCTTAAGATTGGATAATGTTAATTCTTATATTTTCAAACTTTCATTAGTTGATGTTGATCTATGTCATATTGCTGATGCTTAGACAATTTTCTTTAGCATAGTTGTACTTTTAGTGCTGTTTTGATAAATGAATAGTACAACAAGGTAAGGTATTCACGCTATTTTACCCAATCAAGCTTGATACATGTAAGTTATTTTAAGTCGAATGAGTTATTCTGAGGTAAAATAGAATAACTAATTTGAGCAAAAAATTAGAATAATATTAGTTTTCATATATTTTTATTTATTGATTTTAAATTTTTATTTATTTTTTTATTCTACATAGAATAAAAACAGTTATCAAATTTTTTTTAAAAAAAGCTAAACCTATCCGAGCCTATCCTAACTGGCTTATCCTTGCCGGTTATGAGAGAGGGCCTTAGACACCAGTTCACGGGTAAGCTGAAGCCAAACGTTTTGAGATCAATATGAAGGGAGTGATAGTTGTACTTGTTAATAAATCTGTAAACATATTCAATGATAAAGACGTGATTGAAGAAATTTTTGAAAGATAATGGGCAGAGATATTCCCGTGGAATCATGAATATTTAAAATTTTATATGATATGGATAAGTGAGTTAGAAAAGATTTCTGTTTGCTGGGCTTATGATGAAAGGAAGTGAGTTTGGAAAGATTTATATTGAAAGTGTTTCTTGTTTTGTATGGGCATCTAAAATGATCGATCATGCTTTAAATACAGGCTTTGAAAGATCTATTCTACGAAGAACTTGAATGCATTTTTATAATGAAAATAAAATAAGTTCACAGTAACATTTGTTGTTGGGGACATTTGCAAATGTAATTCTCTTATATGAAACAAAAAGTTTGCTTGATTGTCACCTCTACATACACGTTAATGCATACAATCCTACTGTATAATATTAAGTACAAAAATGTCCCTATTGTTGTATCTCATAAATCGCCATAAGATGAATGTAATTAACTTAAGCTGACTTGAACGTTAATCACACTTGTAAAATATCCAATTATCCATAATATCCTGGCTACTAGAACAAACAGCAGCAAACTGCTCCAATTACATAAATATAATTACTTCTTTATGCACCATAAGTTAGAAATAATTGCGGAGGCATGTTTGTAATCTTTGTTAGTGGGATGAGCTTTTACTAGTTAGTTAATGTGGAAATTTTATATATAAGCAAGTTGTCTTTGCAAATTATAAGTCCCAAAAAAATATCATCCCTGTAGAGTTGACCCAGAGTTTGTCGGCCCGCTTGTACAGGCCGTACCGTTCTTTCACTAGTACGGTACGGTACGGATCGGTAACGTTGCGTACCGACACAAAAAACACACTATATATATGTTATAGAATAAAGTCATTAAAACAATCTTCTATCTCAGTTGGTTAGTTGATACGTGGTTCGAATCTCACATCTGTCACCTTTTTAAATGATTTTTTTAAAATAACTTTCTAAAAAATAGAATAAAAATACATCAAAAATATGTTTTAAACATAGAATCTCACGCTCAAACGTGAGGTCATCAACCAACCGACCTAAAAAAAGAGATTTATTATAATAATAATTAATTTTTAAAATAACATATGTAGTGTGCTGGTTATATATCACGTACCAGTCGTACCGATCATCGGTTGGTACAATCTGTTACGTGCGATACGGGTCGTATCGTACCAACTTATCAAATCTTGCCTACAATATTATAACACGTAGGAACAGTAAAAAAATTCAAACGGTGCATAATACCTTCGCTTTTGTTGGCTTAAATAGTTTAGGGCCCACCGACGAGAGCACCCTGGTGACAGTTTCCATGACCATGGTTTTATAACCGGCTCGTTAGACGGAGTTCATTAACGAAACGACCATGCTGCATTGTAAGATCTTTGTGCAATATGATAAAAATTCTGGTCAAATGGCGTGCCAAAGCCCTCCTACAACCATGGGACAAATGGACTGCAGTTTCTGAGCACCCTTTAATTGTTATTTGAAGCCTTTTAAACGGATTTAAACACGAAAAAAAGAAAGAAAGAAAGAAAGAACCCACTACGTGCTGGATTACATCGAATCTTGTTCGGGGTAAGGGAATTAAATGGTTACCCACCGCCCGATAGGATCAAGAAATGTTGTTTCAGAATTAGCGGTCAAGGTTTTTCATTTCCCGCAAAACAAGTCCTCGACTTTCATGTTCTCAGACTGATAAATGCTCTGAGTACTCCTCTTTTTCCTAGAACAATAATTAAATTCCTGGTTAGTTGGTTTTCCGCACCTTCTCTTTTGGTTAATTATTATTCAAATCAGAATCGGTTATGGACTGAAATGTTTGGTTCTTGACTTTCGACGTCTTAATCCATTAGGCCCAATTTGATAATGGAGTGAGGTTTAGGGCGAATCCACCATTCACCTTAATCGGGCGAACGGCGTATTCGACCCTAACACCTCGAATGAGAAAACCCATTTTTTTCACGTGTTGCATGTTATTGGGGTAAGATACTCCATGTTCTACCAGAGTGGGATAGTAATAAAACGGTTAAACCGGCTTCCAACCGGCGAATACGCCATCCGATTGGAGCCTATTCATTTATCAAAGTAGGCCTTAAGGTATCTTACCCAATCAAAATCTCTCACAATGAAGCCTTTAGAACAAACTAGATCTGTTAGCTCCAGCTGATTCTTGCCTTGGATCTTCTTATGAAGTTACGAATCGGTCGGACATCAGAGCGTTCATGGCCGTCTTCTTCCGCTCAATTGTTGTTGGAAATGGAGAAACAGCTCCAAGAACCCCGGGAGTATCTTTAGCTGCAAGAATTGACGATGGAAGAACCGAGAGAGAGATTTAGAATGCCTTGATCGACGAGAGAGCAGAATTGGAGGGAACAGCACGAGAATTAACAGAAGAGGAGGAAGAGGACAAGACAAACATGGACGACGAGGAACGGTTGGGTGTTATTTCTGAAATCAGAACATCCTTATAGAGTGATTTTGATCTCTCCTATTTATTGAGTTTTCAGCCAGTTCAACTGCCCCGATTTTCGCCCAATCGTCACCCGTTTACCCGACTATCACAACCCATAACAGATTGTTAGCCGGCTATCACAACTAACCCACATACCCAATTCAACTAAATTCAACTAATTACAACTTATACACGTATCAACTACCCCCCCCCCCCCCCCCCTTAGAAGTAACCTCGCCCACGAGGTTACAGTCGGGGTACATTTTCTGAAAAGTTCCATAGTCCAGTCAAGTCACCTCAGAGTCTGGAATTTCATCAAGGATGGACGTGCATACTTCATCACGAAAATCTTCGTAAATGTAATACTAACATTAGCTGCACAATCGCTGGAGCAAGGCAACTGCTACTTTACTGTAGATTGAAAAGGGCACGTGCATTGGCTTCAAAAGAAATTTGCGAAGCTGTGACAGTGGCCAGAACTGCTAAATGGGCCATTGCATTGATCATCGCCTTTGCTCCACACGTTGAGAAGCCTGTGATGTTGTGTTGGTATTTCAATAAACACCATGAGAAATTCACATTGGAACAAGAATATGAAATAGGTGGAAATGGTTGTGGTCTTGGTGGTGGGCGAGATTCATGACGAAAAATATTGCACTTCCTGAAGTCCCTGAGCAAGGATCTTAGTGTGGAACTATTGCTAGCAATCTTGCCATAAGCATTTGTGTAGGGCAATTTGACAAACACCCGATGAGTAAGTATGTATAGCGAGTCTCTGTTGTCATCATGCTGGAAAGGTGTTATCTGTAGAGACGTTCCACTATCAATAGTAACAGGTGCTGGAGGAACCTCAGGATCACCACTAATATCCTCTGAAATGCAATATAATTGTATGCCAAAAGCATGCTGAGGGTTGCACTGATGGCCTTTCTTCCATTTCTGATCACACATATAGCATAAACCTCGTCGACGCCTATCATCAAGCTGCTCTTGAAAATATCATCGAACAGATGGTCTGTTGACATTAGTCGACTGATTGGAGGGAACATAAAGTGTATGTTAGGAAGGCAGCGGGAAGAAGGATCGTGAAGCATAGCCTTTACTAAAAGGACAGTCCGGTTAATTTGGTGGCAGCTAAACGAGCTGCGACTATAGCCTCATCTAAAGTGGTAGGCCGCTGCAACAGAACTTCGTACTGCAAGCTATCCTGTGGTACTGGTAACTGCACTGGGGTGATTTCTTGATGACCAAGATTCTGGACACCGAATGGAGTAGGTTTAGGGCTAGCCGCGTCTAATGTAGCTAATCTGTGTGCAATAGACTCCATCGATTGAAAAACTACCTATTGCACAGCGTGCTGAAGCGATTGTTGAAGCAGAAGAAATTCTTCCGGAGCCATGGTGCTTGGGGAGGACGATTTGCCCGAGAGGGACTCAGACACCAAATTGATACGCCATGGATCTGTAGGTGCACATGAGATCGTGGCAACTGGATCTTGCTGTTGAACCACAGGAGAAACATGGAAGTGATCTTCGAAACTTGGATGCTGGATTCCAGAGCTGAGATTTTCGTATGGAGAGGAGCATACGTGGCGTGCACAGGTATCTGCACGTAGTGCTGGATGGATTGTTGGAGTAGAAGCAAGTCTGTAGGAGCCATTGATTTGGAAGAGGGAGGAGTATCTAAGGCGGGTGATGCCACAAAATCGTTAGCTCCAACTGGTTCTTGCCTTGGATCTTCTTCTGAAGTTGCAAACTGGTCGGACTTTAGAGTGTTCATGGCCGTCTTCTTCCGCCCAGCTGTTGTTGGAAATGGAGGAACAAGTCCAAGAATCCAGGGAGTACCTGTAGCTGCAGGAATTGACGATGGAAAAATAGAAAGAGGGATTTGGAATGCCTTGGTCGACGGGAGAGCAGAATTGGAGGGAACAGCAAGAGAATTAGCAGAAGAGGAGGAAGAGGACAAGGCAAACATGGACGACGAGGAACGGTTGGGTGTTATTTCTGGAATCAGAACATCCTTATAGAGTGATTCTGATCTCTCCTATTTATAGAGTTTCCGGCCGGTTCAACTGTCCCAATTTTCGTCCGATCGTCACCCGTTTACCCAGCTATCACAACCCGTAACAGATTGTTAGCCGGCTATCACAACTAACCCCCATACCCAATTCAGATAAATTCAACTAATTACAACTTATACACATATCAAGATCTAAGTCCGCGTACGTCCAAGTTTGAATCTCTGAATCAGATTGATTGTCCCAAGGTATTCCCATATAATGGGGTGCTTTGAAAATAAAAAGGATTTTTTGGTTTTAAACCCTTAAATTCTTCAAAATTAGAAAAATACCTCCATAATCCATCCATTTAGTCAAAAGCTCTCAAAATCATCTTCGTTACATTGAAAAGGCCATGTCATCTGTCACCGTGAAATATAGAAGGTCAAGCTAGACTAATCAAATCATAGTCTAGTCCAACTAGGGGAGAGTAAAAGATCATAATACCCCCACCCCGGCCACAAAGAGAGAGATAGACAGAGAGAGAGAGAGAGAGTCGGAGGGGTCTTGAGGCCGACAACCCCCCCCCCCCCACACGCACATGCACAAACACAGAGGGAGGGAGCCAGAGGGGCTAGGCAAGACCGCCTTAGTAGAGTACATCTTCATTGCCCATGTCTTCAAGACCAAGATTTGGGCCTACGCTAGAGGATTCGATGTGGAGAGGATGACTAGGCCGGAGATCCTCTAATCCCTAACAAGCAGGACATATCACCTGTCCAACTTCACCGTGTTGCAGTAGCAACCAAGGGACCTCCTGGCCCACGAGCCGTTCCTGCTCGTCCTTAACAACGTTAAGGCGACAACAACCTTCTCTATTAGGAACACCTACAAACTTGCTTACTCGCAAGTGACGGTAAGAGCATAGTTGTCATCACTACTCGGAGTGAAGAGGTGGCGTGCAAGATGGGCACCCTGCAACAGGGGCACCTAAGCGGGTTGTCAGATGACGATTGCTTCACCCTATTCAAGCTAGCAACAGACCTGCGCAGATGAAGCCTTCCTAAAATGGCACCCAGTCTTCAGGGACATCGGCCAGCAAATCAATCGCTAGGAAATGCTAGGGCTCACCGCTAGTGGCCATCTCCCTCGACAGGCTCCTATCTAGGAAGACGGATGAAATAGGGTTGATCAACATGCTGGATCGGAGGCAGTAGCGTTCTCGCAAGACAACGACTTGGACATCCTGCGGGTGGTACACCATGCCTACAAGCTTCTCCCTCGTCACCTCAAGAAGTGCTTCACCTTCTGCGCCATGTTCCTACCCGATCACTAGTTCGACAGGGACGAGCACATCAAGATGTGGATGGTCCAGTGCTTCGTCGAGCATAGGGGGAACACAAGGGTAGAGACCATGGGGGACAGGTTCTTCAACGAGCTCCTCTGGATGTCTTTCTTCCAACAAGCTTCTGACGGGGACCATATCCCACAATGCTGCTCCAAATATGAGGTGCCCAGCCTTCTGCATGAAGGATCACAGTCTGTGTCCAATCATGAATGTTTTAGAATGGTAGGCAGTGATCAACGGCTTCATGATGTGCCCAAGAGAGCTCACCATTTGGCTCTATATTGATGCAAGGGAAGAGGACCCATAACATTTATAGGCTTCCAAGAGCACAAGAGGCTACGCACCCTCACACTACAGGGGGAAACCAGGATGGGCATTGTGGATTGGGAAACTAACCTCATTGCAAACTCTCTCTAGGTTCGTCGTGGGTACCAAGGGTGGGTGTGGGTCAAAGATGGAGAACTTGAACCTCCGGGACACACTACATCACAATAGCAAAAGATGCTCCCTGGATCATGATGGTCGAAACCAACATGATGGACAGAGGGGGGAGGGTGCCAAAGGGGGTCCCCCCTTCAAACACTAGTGCATGCGTAAGAGGGGTAGTCGTCGGACTCAGCACCCCCACCCAATGGGGTAAGGGTCGTACACACACACACACACACACAAAGAGCGAGAGAGGAAATTTTTTAGAGAAATGCTTACTATTCGGATAGTTGGGTAGAAATGCCTTACTAGAACCATGGTGTGGAACTGCATTGGTTCACGTCGAGCAGCATGTCTATCAAATTTCGTGTATTATCGAGACGACGTCGTACCGCCATCATGACACCGAGTGAGATCTCAAAAAAGAAATTTTTTAATTCTCGATTTACCCTTCCTGTCATAACTAAGGGAGACAAATAGCTATCTAAGAGTAACAAATAGATATCTAAAGAAGATAATTAACCAACTAAGGGGGACATAAAGTCACTCATGTTTACGAGTAGTCTCTAGTTAAGGGTGACAAATAACATAATAAGATGGATAAATAGTTATCTAAGAGTGACAAATAGATATCTAAGAGAGATAAATAGCCAACTAAGACAGACATAAAGTCACTCATGTCTACGAGCAGTTTCTAGTTAAGGATGACAAATAGCATAATAAAGGGTGACAAATAACATGACGGAAAAGATAAAAAAAATTTGAAATCTCATTCGGCGCATGATGGCGGTACAACGTTACCTCAAAAATGTGTGAAATTTGACAGGCCAATCTCTCTGCATGGACCAATGCGGTGGTTCCAACAAAGTATTACTATCCGACTATCCGGGTAATTAATAAGTATTTCTCAAATTTTAATAGGCCGAGAAAGGAATATTCTCTAAAACATTATATATTTTGAACCGTTATTAACTCGAGGGATGTTTTACTAAGAGTGAAGATCTTGGGTTGTTCGGGCTAAATAGATGGATTAAGACGACTTTTTACTAATTTCAAAACCTTTTAGCGGCTTAAAACTAAAAATCCCAAAAAATAGCGACATGTATACAGAAGGGTTGTATTTGAATATGACACAATAGCAACGGTGTTGCATACTTGAAAATCACATGATCTCTGATTTTCAATTCACACTATCAAACACTTCTTTTCAATCATTAATCTGACTATAAATAAAAATCATTCTAAATGTGATATAAAAAAATCACATATTACATGATACCATATATAGGTCAGACCATATAAATCATTCATTTTCTATTCACCCAATGTATGAGAAATAAGTACATGCAAAAAATATATGATTTTAAATCTAAGTAATTTGTCAATAGTGAAGAAGATTGAAAATGATCATGGATTGGATCATTTGATTTTGGAGTAGATGGTGTAAGGATTATTCGGAGAACTTCGAAGATAAGCAAGATAATTAATTCCAGTTTTGATTTGTGAAACAGATATTGCTGGATGAGCAAGAGATCCACCTAAGTATGCAATCTCTTGCACATTGATTCAAACACCAGAATCCCGGGTGCCCGGTCCAGCAGAACTACACCATTCAAGGGAAAGATTCGGCAGTTATCCGTAATTATTCCACGTACGTACGGCAATTAATACAAATGTTCAAGCATTAATTAGTAGCCATCTTTAGCTGACTCCAACCCAACCCAAACCAAAACTTTCTTGTTATCCCTTCAAGATTTCCAGATCCCACAGTGTGCTGTGCTCCTCTTCATTTTGAGTGACACAGAAGATTAAAAGAGACCAAGCTAACAACAGTGGTGCAGGCACCCACCCAACTCCTTTGTTACCAGGAAAGTGTTCATGCATACACATGTGAATATGTAACATGGGAATAAGTACATGATGATAAACCACCTTGAGACATTGCTAGCTTAATGTGTTATTGAATCCCTTGTTATACGTACAGTCAGTTTTCCTGTGTCTAGAATCTAGATGGTGTTCATGAGAAAATCTATGTGGCAGCATTGAGAGCAGCAGAAGACATCAGAGTGGATCCGGCCACAGAAACTTAATTTCCGCCCTGCAAGTACTTGGCAAAGTAGTCCCTTGCCAGCGCTTCGACCTCGTCGATTTCGACTTGTTGCACCGGCTGGCTGCAGCGGCTCTCGGCATCGTTCAGTGGGTGAAGGTGGAGAGGATCGAAGACCGTGGACAAGCAGCTGGACTCGGATGGGCGGCAGCCGTTTGCACGGGCGGCGCCGCCGTCGCAGCTGCTGCTCACGAGGGGGGGCTGCTGGGCGGACTGTGGTGCTGCTGGCGGCCGTGGCGGGTGCAGAGCCGCGAGGTGTGCTTGGATGAGCCCCAGCTCGGCTTCCAGGTTCAGCACCTGTACGTAGTTGCCACATGCATGAAGGCTTGGGTTAACTACTATTCGGTGTTTCGAAGGATTCGAATTGACGTTTCTCTTCATGATCTAGCTAGAGATGGGAACTGTGTCACGAGAGGGCTCCGTGGTTATCCATGGCGGCGTCACCTCTCACCTGCTGCTGGAGGGCGAAGATGTGGGAGACGCAGCCGAGGACGGGGTCGCGCAGGCGGGCGTGGGCCTCGTAGCACATGGTGAGCACCGCCTGCCCCCGCCGGTGTGGCGGCACCCGCTGAAGCAGCTTGGAGGCGTTGCTGGCCCCGAACACCCGGTGCACGGCCGCGAAGTGCGCGGCGCCGGCGTCGGCGTCGAAGTAGGGCGCGAACACGCACCCGATGACACACTTCCTCCTCAGGATCTTGCACGCCCCGCACGGCCCGCCGCCTCTGGCGCTGCCGGGGCCCCCGCTCCCGACGCTGTTGCCGCCGTTCCCGTTGGCGCCACTGGTGCTGCTACAACAGTTCATCTCTGCTCTTTCCTCTTCTCTTCCCTCCCCCCTTGTGCGATCACCGACGGTTTAATTAGCGCCCTATATGATATCGATGAAGGAGTACCGGGGAGCTACAGAGATGATGCAGGGGAGGGGGAAGGGTAGCGGCACAAGGAGAAGAAGCTGGAGATGAGGAGGAGCAAGCAGCAGAGAGAGGGACCATGTCCATTTGATGCGTGTGGTGTTTTGCTATAATATTGGTTTTTAAAAGAAGGCAACAAATTAAGAACACCACACCAACTTCTCTTCTTCTCTGCTGCAATGGGGGGATCTTGCAGCCTTTAAAGCCACGCCAGAACGGCCGAAGAACCCTAACCTCCTCTTGCTTGCTCCCCCTCGCAGCACGTTTGCGTGAAGCAAGCACACATGCGGTCCCTCGCCCTCTCTCTCTCCTTTGAACTCTTACTTCTCGATCGCCACCTCTCTCTCTCTCTCTCTCCACTCTACCCAATACTCTTTCACTCTACCACCCTTGCAACTCTCACCTCTCACCACCACCTTCTCTCTCTCTCTCTCACAACTTGGGAGTCCTCCCCACACTCTTCCCCTGACGATGTTACGTGCTGCACTTTTCACCGCTTAATTAAGTAGTAGAGCGAAGGAAACATTAACCAGCAGAAGATGGGAAACAGGAAGGGAAGAGGAGCACGTGGACGTCACACTGTTTCTTTCTTCGGGTACGCGATTCTGCGGTGGCGTCCGCTTCGTGGGCCTGCACTGCACGAACCCCACCCAAAAGGGCCCGATTAGACTGGACAGTGTGGGCAGTGGAGCACACAACGTCAGCGGGCGTCAGTCAGCGGCTGAGCACGTCCTCGGCCGGGCACGCAACCTGCACGCGGCCCTCGATCTCTGGCACGTGCACCTACGCCCCCCAGCCTGCGAGTACTTTTTATCATTCGGAGCCTGAAGAAATTCGGATCCGCCTGCGATCTGAAGTCACGGTCAGTCGAGTTACCGCCACTCACTCGAGTGAAACGACCGCACAAAAGAACATCCCTACGGTGCGAAGAAATTTATTTTGCATGGTAAAACAAATGTGACCATGAGTGAATATATATATATATATACTCATCGAATCTGATTCATCAAAGACGATAATAGTTTACTTTCGCGTACGAGATTCACATGAAAAGTATCATTATTTACTACTTTCTTGCGCGCACAGGCGCAAATGGAGATCTTACGACCAATAATAGTTAAAGTTAACGAGTTTCTAACCAACTTGTTTTCTTTTCCAAAGAAATTCTCATGTAACAGAGTCATAGTTCGGCTTCAAATCTATAATACTGAATGGGTTTCATCATTTCTAATCTTACATAAGAAAAGGTTGCGGTATTCGTGCAAGTCGGTGTGAAGTATTCTACGTTGGCGTCAGGGTCAGATCAAAGAACTTCCTCTCTCTCTCTCTCTCTCTCTCTCTCTCTCACACACACACACACACACACACACACGCACACACACACACACACAGGTCACACTGCTGCACCACCGCGCCGTCGGGCTCTCTCTCTCACACACACACACAGACACACAGAGGTCACACTGCTGCACCACCGCGCCGACCGGTTCTTGCCAAGCGCCCTCTGGCCTCTGGGCCACGCCCGTCACGGTGGAGGAGATGGGACAAGTGGTAATGGGACAGATGGTAGTAGATATAAAACCCGTTATGGTGAGCAAATGGGGCCAGTGGTGTATATATATATATATATAAGACGCCGAGCATCTCTCTCTCTCTCTCTCTCTCTCTCTCTCTCTCTCTCTGGCCAGTGGTGTATATATATATATATATATAAGACGCCGAGCATCTCTCTCTCTCTCTCTCTGGCCAGTGGTGTATATATATATATATATATAAGACGCCGAGCATCTCTCTCCTCTCTCTCTCTCTCTCTCTCTCACATATCAATTGATGGGCTGTGTGTGTTATTCTCAGTTATTTCTTATTCCCTCCTTTCTTCTACATATATCTTTCCCTGCTGGTGTAGTTCTGGGGATTCTATCGGGTTCCCCATCTCTAGATTACTAGCTAGTGGAAGACGATCGAGAACAAGCTCCGCGCGACACCCGGAGTCGATGTAGAAGAAAACGGAGGGGGGGGGATGTACGTGGTGGGGGTGGTCCACGGCTGCATTGCTGCCCACCGCACCATGCAGGGAGAACAATCCTACAAGCATCGTCTTCCGTATTCGAACTCCCATGTCATTCCGTGCTCCCCATTGAGATTGAGTGGCCATGCTGACTTGTACTGCACTCACTTCCGTGAGTCAATCTCGTTCCAAATGCGTAATTACTCGGGGCAGACACCAAATGGGTAATCGCTCGAGACAGATACCAAATATGACTCGTTAAGAAATTATTAATAAAATCTAAAATTTTAATATTTAAAAGATTTATTTATAGTTGAATGAATCGTGTGTGTTTAGACGAATTAGACCAGAATAGGACATGTCAGAATATTTTTTTTTCATCTATATGATATAAAGAAAATAAGCTGGATAAATAAGTACGAAAGGATGACATATATATGAAATAGTTATATAACTTGTATGAAAGTAATTAATTCAAGTTTTTTTTATCAAATAAGAGATTCTGACTTATCCCGGCATACATATATAGCTTATTCCCAATCAAAACTCTCATCCCAACAACTAAAATGACTGATCAACCTCAAATAATCAGGATAACCAAAGTTCTCTTAGATTTATTGATTGTAAAGGCACCCTAATATATATTTTTGGTCTAAGTATATTTATAAAAGAGAAAATTACATGTATATCACTAAAATCTTTAAATATTACCTCTCTTATCTTTTAGCTCCGCTTTGTTTGGGATTTAACTCAGTAATAAGTTACTTTTTGATGAAATTTATCCCTTTTTACTTTGGTTGGAGTAGATTTAGATGATCCCCTTAAAAATAGATTAAACGGTGTTAAGTCATCTTAACCTATCCCATCTCCACAGGTGGGATATTTTAACCCAAGACCCTACCAAAGTAAAAAGGTATAATCCAAGAACATATAAACCCACTTACCTTTAACCGGGACAATTTTAATCCCGTACCAAAGCGGAGCTTATGGAATCTGCCCTAGTGCCCTCAAAATTTTAAGACGAACATATCCTACCCCTTGCTACCATATCAATGGTCTCTCACGATAGTTAACTCCAGATGAATCACGAGAGAGGAAATGGCTAACTTGTCCCTAGTCAACTCTCTCTCTCTCTAATCGAGAGTGGGGGGGATGCTCATTCCCATTACTGCAGAGTGCAACTATAGGCACCGATCCAGTGAGCAGGAGTCCACCACAAAGTTGACTATGACATCCTCGGGTATCTCAATATATACCCTCAAGGAAGAACGTCTTTGCCACGGCATTAGGTAGTACGAAGTAAACCCCGCGTGTGCCGCTAGAGGTCATCCATGATCATCGTCTTCAGGTATGTGAACTTGTCTAGGTCCCCCTCCCTAATCTCTTCATCAACCTTCAAGACCCCATTGATCTTGTCCACGATCCTCTCCTACACACCCTGGTGCTTCACAACATTCACCACAATCCATTGGGGCATTGTTGAGGTGGTGTTTGTGCCCTCATTGGGGAACTCACGGTATAGGGAGAGAGAGAGAGAGGTGTCGACACGCCTGTGGACACTAAAAATTCTCACCCCATGTTTACATGCAGGGGAATAAAGAAGAGAAGAAAATAGAGGAGAAGATGAAAAGAAGAAAAGAAGAAGAGGAGACACCCTCCAAACGCCTTCACCGGCACACCACTTTGATGCCTCCAGCGGCACACTTCAAGTGCCCCTCTAGCGGAACGCTTCCAAACGGCCTTTCAGCGGCACGCCCCTGCTAGCCCTCAACGGCACGCCCTTCAAGCGCCCCAGTGGCACGCTCCGCCCAGACGCCTCCAGCGGCACACCTTGGCTGCCCTCTCAACTGCACACTCCCTGTGCCCCCTTCAGCGGCACACCATGGAAGCCCCCTTCGGTGGCGCACTTCCTCCAAAGACCTCAACGGCACGCCTTACTGGCCCTTCAATTAATGGCAGACCTACCAGCCCCTTCAACGGCACGCCTTATTGGACCTTCAACGGCACGCCTGCCAACCCTTTCAACGGCACGCCACGCAGAGGCCCTTCAACGGCACGCCAGCCAGCCCCTTCGACGGCACGCCTGCCAGCCCCTTCGACGGCACCCCTGTCAGCTCCTTCAACGACACGCCATGTAGAGGCCCTTCAACGGCACGCCTGCCAGCCCCTTCAACGGCACGCCATGTAGAGGCCTTCAGCGGCACAAGCCTTCATGCCCCTCCAGCGGCACAACGGCCTGGCCCTTCTAGCGGCACAGCGGTGAATTCTCCCGAATGGTACAAACCAGCAGATGACTCAACGGTCACTAGGCAGACCCCTCGGCGCACAGCTCGGCCACTTCAACGCCAGCTAGCACCCGCCTTGGTGTCGCCCTCTGGTTGGATGAGGGAGATCCTCACCTGACATTGAGGGGACCGAAGTCAACCTCGGATGGCAGTGCCATCATGAGGTCTCCCCCGTCAACGACACACATATAAAAAGCCCTCACAAAGAGAAGAAAGAAGAGGATGCGACGAGGAGCTCCCAGAGGGCAGAAGAAGGAGAAGAAGAGAAGAAGAAGAGGAGGAGAGGCTCCCGCCTCTCACCCCCCACTGCCGCTCCGACCACCGCCATCTGTGCGAAGAGAGAGAAGAAGAGAAGAAGAGAAAAGGGGCCACCCTCCCCGGCTGCTCCGACTGCCACCCATGTGGGAAGAGAGAAGAGACGAAGAGAGAAGAGGCGAAGAGAGCCCGGCCACCGTCTGAGTGAAAGAGGGAAGTAGAAGGGAAGAAGAGAGGGAGAGAGAGGTTCTAATGTAGCGGGAGGGACTACATTCACCCCTCACTACCTCGTTATTTTATTTTCTTTCTTTCTCTCTTTGTTTTCCTTGAGCATGTAACCCCCTCACGGTTTCTTCATGAATAAACTGTCTATTTGCTTTGTCCACTCGCTTGTGTGTTCTTAATCCACCCCTTTCCCTTTCAGTGCATCGACGGTTTCCTGTATAATTGTTCGCTCCTTGAGGTCCCCTCAGAGCTCATTTGACCAGTGAGTGGTGCTTCTGTGAGCTTGGAGTCCTCCCTCATGGCCATAGTCCCAGGTTGCTCGAGGGCGTTGCATGGTCCCTTTGGGCTCTTCCCAAGGGCCTGATCTCCCTGTCTAGCCCCCCCCCTTTTCAGCTCCAGCGGCACATCTGCCTTTGCCCCTCTCTGGTTTGCTCAACGACACACCCTTTCCGTTGGCCTGCCTAGCGGCACACCTCCCTTGATTTGCCCAACGGCACACTTCCCCTCTTATTTGCCCAACGGCACACTCCCCCTCTTGTTTGCTCAACGGCACACTCCCTGGCCTTGCTTCACCGGCACACCCTGACCATGGTTTGCCCGGTACACCCCTGGATTGTCAGCCCGGCACACCTTGACTATCACTTCTCCGGTGCACTCATAGCTTGTATTGGTCTACTGGTTTCTCGTTCGGCATTTTCTCCGAGTTTTCCGAAGTTACCCCAAAGGTGGCTGCTTAGGCACACATCTCAGTTGTTGGTTCATGCCACTCCCTGTGGGCATGTTCCTTGTTATTCCCTTACCACCCGGGTCAAGGGGAGATGCTGCCGAATTTTTGTCAGAAATAACAATAAGTTAAAAGATCAAAGGAAGCAACAAACAAATGGAACCAACAACAATAAAACATTCTAATCAACTAAAGGAACTATTCAAGGCTCAAGGAATTGGGCCGAACAATTCTCAAAGAACTGAACTATTGAATATGACTTGGGGCTTAATCACCTGCAAAGAAAATTGGAATCTCAACCATCTGAGACTTTTCATCAGAACCGCATGAACAAGGGACTCTCTCTCTTGAACTCTGTTCCACCCAGCTGATCTCTGTCCTGATCACTTTGATTCTTCATTCCTACCTCTCCCCCCAGCGGTGCACCCCTTTTTGCACCCTAACCCCTCAACCCACCAGCGGTGCACCTTTTAACCCTCCAGCGGTACACTCCCCTTTACCCTCCAGCGGTGCGCCTCTTACCCCCCCAGCGGTACTCCCCATCTCCTCTCTTGTGTTCAGCGGTACACTCCTAGGCCTTCTACCGGTACACCCTAGCTCACCTGCATTTCCTTTCAGCGGTGCATCCCCCAGCCTTCAGCGGTGCACCCCTTAACCTTCTAGCGGTACACCTCTTAACCCTCAAGCGGTACACCTCCCTCAACCTTCCAGCGGTACACACCCCCTTACCCTCCAACAATGCACTCCCCCAACCCTTCCAGCGGTACACCTTCCAGCGGCACACTTTCTATTCTCCAGCAGTGCGCCCCTCAGCCTCTCAGCGGCACGCTCAATCTCTGCTCCACCATATCTCTAATCAGAAGAGGGAGAACATAATAATAATAATGATAAAAAGGGAGGGAATTTGTAACGACCCGAGAATCTGATTACCGGGAAGGCCCGATAACCCGAGACTCGCACCGCCACCCATGAGCCCGAAGACTCGGAAGAGTTAAAAGGATGGTGTGGAAACTACACAAGTATCGCAAGTAATTGCAGAAATTAAACAGTTATAATATTAAGCAGGGAATAAATTAACATTTTTCATGGTCCACAATAAAATAACAACAACAGTAGTAGTAGTCCACGACTAGTACAGTGACAAGAAAGAAAAGTACAGCTACACGGGACATACCCCGGCTCTGACCTCTGGCACTACCGCTGGGCACCCGCAACACGCTGCACTCCTGACGCGCTCCCCGAGGGTGGCGCCTCACCTGAAACACGGAGAAAAACACGTAGGGAATGAGTCTCGGAACAAGACTCAGTAGGGATCACTCGAACTCTACCTCGTAAAACGAGAAACCACTACACTAGCGGTAGAAAAGTACCTCGAAAGGGAAAGCCCTGCACTCTACAAGATAAGACCCTACGGCACGCAAACCGACACACGTGCCACGGTAAGAAGACCAAAGCTCAAAGGTCGAACCGGTAAAACCCGAAGGTCAGAAACACTCGACTGACAGTCTGTCACTCCGTACTCGACAGGAGTACCACCCACTAGAAGCACAGCCGGTAGCATCCCCTGACGTCTTACACCGCACCGCAGGTGAACCGCCTGACGTGGTAGGTCCTACCCGAGGCGCAGACACCGTACAAGTAACCACAAACAAGTGACTAGCTGGGGTCACGCCCGTCGACGTGGGTCCAATCGCCCCCAACCACGTGTGCACACACAGACCACGCGTCCCTGGTCTGGCCCTCTGACCGGTTTTCCCCTCAGCCGGACTCTGGCTGCAAGACGTGGGGCCCAACGGTAACCAGTCCACAAACCGTCTCTAAAGGTCGGCCCGTACACCACTCTCTGGTGCGACCAGCACCTCGCACTGGTGGACTACGACTAGTGGAGGGTCACTGAAGGAGTACACTCTCAAGACAACGGAAAATAACGTCCGAACCTGACGAAGTACGGGGGCCGTCCCACGTACCAGCACCATCGCACGGTGACCACGGTCGGAGAAGAAACGGATGCACCGCCCATAGCCAAACGCATGACCAAGGCAAACGGAACCTCCGGACACCCAAAGACACGGTCCCGGAACTCCACGGGGTGCTCAGGACACACACACGGCCCAAGAGGAACACCCGACAACAGGACAGATCGCGCTAGGGACCCCTAGCGCGACAAGGAAGAACGCGCTAGGACCCCCTAGCGCGACAGGGAAGATCGCGCTAGGGCCTCCTAGCGTGACAAGATAGGTCGCGCTAGGGACCCCTAGTGCGACAAGGCAGATCGCGCTAGGGACCCCTAGCGCGACCAGAACCGCCCTACTGTTCATCTTCTCCGATGAACGCGCCCCATCGGGGCAGCGCGACCATCAAGAACGCGCTACTGGAGTATAGCGCGTTCTTAGTTCGCGCCTGAAAAACGGCGGAAACGCCCAAAAACTCCAACCACGCCCCCATGCCTTCACCGGAGAGGGGGCAAACAAGGGGAATGACCCCTAAGGACCCCTAGCATGCTTCTAAGCCACCAAAACATGAAATAGCGGGCTAAAACCCTAGATCGGGCGAGCTCTTCCCAAATCATGGAAAACCCCAAACCCGCTCAAACAAGCCTCTCTCGGCCTCCCCGCGGCCTACAAATCACGGAAACGAATGGCAAGAGGCTAAGGAACGTCACCCTACCTCAATGGAGCGAATGCTCCGCCGGATCATCCACAAACCACGAAGAACGCTTTTAGAAACCTCGCCTCCCCACGCTTGCCGCACGCCCACGAGCTCGCCTCGCCGCCACCCACGCGTCCGCGCCGTCGCCCTGTCGCCGTCCACAGCCGGGGAGGGGCTCACCGCGTCCGAATGGCAGAGAGAGGGAGAGAGGAGGGCGGCCACGGTTGGGGAAGGAAGGAGGAAGAAGAAGAAGAAAGAGAAAGGAGAAAAGAAAAAAGAAAAGAAATGGGATTAAATAGAAAATCTGATTTTTCAGAAAAATATCGAAAAATAGAAAAATACATTTCCGGAATCCTCGGAATGCACCGATTGCAACGGTACCACTCGTGCCTGGGGGAACCACCCGGTTCGCCCGCAGCGAGCTTCCGAAGAAAAAGCCGGAACACACACCGGGAATCGGAAAACACACGCGGAAAAGTCACGGAACGCCTTCGGGCCTCCGAAATGACTCTGGATCGCACCGATCCGAACACGAAAGATGTCCGAAACGAAATTTTGGACACAACAGAGCCGGACGCTCCGAAGACCAGATCCGGGACCCACGAAGAAGGATCCGAAAGGTCCGGGATATTACAGCCCTCCCCCCTTAAGGAATTTCGTCCTCGAAATTGAGAACAACCAAAGGGGAAAGAAGAGGAAGACTCACTCAAACAGATACGGGAACTGCTGACGCATCTCGTCCTCACGTTCCCACGAAGCCTCACCACCAGAGTGTCGCTGCCACACGACCTTCACCAAGGGAATGACCTTGTTCCGCAGGCGCTGCTCTCGCCTATCCTCCACGCGGATCGGAAACTCTGGGAGAGAAAGATCTGGAGTCACCTCAGGCCAAACGGAAAACTCGAGCACATGAGAGTCATCGGGCATATACTTCCGCAACATCGAGACGTGGAACACGTCATGCACCGACGCCAACTCAGGAGGTAACTGCAACCGGTAAGCAACCTCACCGATGCGCTCCACAATCGCGAAAGGGCCAATATAGCGGGGACTCAGCTTCCCACGCCGTCCAAAACGCATCACCCCCTTCATCGGAGAAACTCTCAAGAACACATGATCGCCCACGGTGAACTCGAGGGGCTGCCTCCTACGGTCAGCATAGCTCTTCTGCCGACTCTGGGCCGCCAGCATGTTCTGACGAACTAGGTGCACAACGTCCACACATTGCTGCACCAATTCCGGTCCCGTCAAAATACGCTCACCCACCTCAAACCAATCAAGTGGAGTCCGACAAGGACGCCCATACAGAGCCTCATATGGAGCCATGCCGATGCTCGAATGATAGCTGTTGTTATAGGCAAACTCCACCAACGGTAGGTGATGAATCCAACTCCCCTGTCACTCCAGGCAGCAAGATCTCAGCATGTCCTCCAAGGTCTGAGTGGTCCTCTCAGACTGACCATCTGACTGAGGATGATACGCCGAGCTAAATGCCAACTCCGTGCCAAGAGCTTGCTGGAAACTCCTCCAGAATCCAAAAGTGAAGCGCGGATCCCGATCCGACACGATCGAAATGGGAACCCCATGCAACGGAACGATCCGCTCCACATAAAAACGAGCCAACTTAGACACGCTCCAGCTGACCTTGACCGGTAACAACCGCGTCACCTTCGTCAGCCGATCCACCAGCAACCAAATACTGTCCTGCCCACTCGGGGTCCTCGGCAACCCCACCACGAAATCCGTGGTCACATGGTCCCACTTCCAAGCAGGAACATCCAAGGGCTGGAGAGTACCTCCTGGTCGCTGATGCTCCGCCTTCACCTGCTGACACATCAGGCACCTGGCCACAAATTCGGCAACATCTCTCTTCATGCCAGGCCACCAGAACTGCCTCCGCAAGTTCCGATACATCTTCGTCGCACCCGGGTGCACAGTGTACCTGCTCCCATGAGCCTCGCGTAACACCGCACGACGAACATGCTTCTCCGCTGGGACGTACAGCCTGCCGCGAAACCTCGCAGCACCGTCCTCGCCGAGCTCCACATCAGCCATCGCCAGAATCCGGGGCAACTCAGGGTCCGCATGCTGAGCCTCTGTCACCTGACGACGGATAGCAGGAGTGACAGTCAGACTCGCAAGCACCGCCAACCCTGGCTCCTGGGGAATCTTGAGCCTGAAAGATATTTCGGGCACTTGTTCCCAGAGCCTCCACTTCCTCAACATCAAGGCACTGACCGCAACCTTTCGACTCAAGACATCAGCAACGACATTCATCCTGCCCGACTGATAAGTCAGGGTGAAGTCATAGTCCTTCATGAACTCCATCCAACGCCATTGCCTGAGGTTCAGGTCCTTTTGCGAGAACACATACCTCAAACTCTGATGGTCAGTGAATACCTCAAACTTCTCGCCGTACAGATAATGTCTCCAGATCTTCAGCGCGAAGATCACCACCGCCAACTCAAGGTCATGGGTGGGGTAGTTTTTCTCGTGGGGCTTTAGCTGCCGAGATGCATAAGCCACCACTCTACCATGCTGCATCAACACAGCACCCAACCCAACGCCGGAAGTATCTGTACACACCACGAAACCTCCCGATCCAGAAGGTAAAACCAACACCGGAGCCGAGGTGAGCAATCTCTTCAGTTCCCGGAAGCTCTGCTCACACTCCTCAGACCAGACGAAAGGCACATCCTTCCGCGTGAGTCTAGTCATCGGGGTCGCAATGCGAGAAAAATCCTGGATAAACCGGCGATAATAACCCGCAAGCCCCAAGAAACTCCGGATCTCCGTCACCGACCCCGGCCTCGGCCACTGCATCACTGCCTCGACCTTGGCGGGGTCCACAGAAATGTCATCACCAGAAATCACGTGCCCCAGAAAGTGCACCTCGCTAAGCCAAAACTCGCACTTGCTGAGCTTCACATACAACTGGTGACCTCGCAACGTCTGCAGCACCACACCCAAATAGTACGCGTGCTCCTAAGCAGACTGCGAATAAAAAAGGATGTCGTCCACGAAGATGACCACGAACTGGTCCAAATACGGATGAAACACCCTCTGCATCAAGTCCATGAAGGCTGCTGGGGCATTGGTGAGCCCGAACGACATCACCAAAAACTCATAATGCCCGTACCTCGTACTGAACGCAGTCTTCTCCACATCGGACTCACGAATTCTCAGCTGATAGTAACCTGACCGCAAATCAATCCGCGAGAACACTCGCGCGGACTGAAGCTGGTCGAACAAATCATCAATCCGCGGCAACGGATACTTGTTCTTAATGGTCACTTCATTCAGCTGCCGATAGTCAATGCACAGCCGCAGACTACCGTCCTTCTTCTTCACAAACAACACGGGCGCACCCCAAGGGGAAAAGCTAGGACGAATATACCCCTTGGCCAACAGTTCCTGCAACTGCGCCCTCAACTCCCTCAACTCAGCGGGGGCCATACGGTAGGGAGCCTTCGCCAAAGGTCCCGTACCAGGCACAACCTCGATCACGAAATCGATATCCCACTGGGGAGGTAATCCAGGCAACTCCTCGGGAAAAACGTCAGGAAACTCGCACACCACCGTAATGTCCTCGACATTCGGTTCCATCCGTTCAGACACCACCACGGACGCGAGAAAACCCTGACAACCAGAATCAAGCAATCGACGGGCTCGAATAGCAGAGATAAGGAATCGAGAAGAGGTGGAATGGATACCTTGAAATAGAAGGTCCGCTTGCTCGGATGCTGGAAGTAGACCCTCTTCATTCTACAATCCACCACCGCTCCATGAGTCTCGAGCCAATCCATGCCTAGAATCACATCATAATCCCGAACCTGCAACGCATACAACCTGCCTGGCATACTCCGCCCATCGATCCAAACCGGAACCTGATCGAAGCAATACGGAGTGATCATAAAGTCACCCGAAGGCAACTCCACTGCCAAATCACAGGACAACTGGGTCACCGGCTCCTCGACGCTCGACGCAAAATCCTCCGAAATAAACGAATGAGACGCGCCAGAGTCGAACAAAACCCGAGCCGCACAACCCAAAATCTGAACGGTACCTTCCACGAGCTGCGACGCCACTATCTCTGCCCTGGTCATGTGCGTGATCTGGCCTCGAGCCCTCTGCCTGCCTCCCACACTAGCTGACCTGGGTAGCGGCGGATACTGTCCCTGCTGCTGCTGCTGCCTCTGCTGCTGAGGAAACTGCTGCTGCGGCGGCCACTGAGGACAGTCGCGCGCCATATGCCCTGGCTGGTCACACCGAAAATAGATGATCGGAGCCGTGCACTGCCTGCCTGGGTGGGTCCCACCACACCGTGGACAAGGTCCTCGCGATCCACCCACTGATCCCTGACGCTGCAAAGGAATCGGCTGCTGTACACTGCCCGATGAAGCTTGCCCCTGATCCTTGGACTTCTTCTTGCCGAACCCTTTCTTGAAGAACTTCTTGACCTTCGAGCCGAAGGACGCAGATCCTGTCACCGAAGCTGCCGATGCCGGTCCTCCTGAACCACCCGACGCAGACTGAAAGAAACCCTGCTGCTGGGTAGCCGACTGCTGGCTGCGACCTGACAAGGACTGCCCCTGGCTGATCGGTCCTCGAGTCCTCTGCATATCCATCTCCAAAGAAACCGCAACACGAGGTGCTATCTCTAGATCAGTGACCCCATTCGTGATCAGATGGTGTCTCAACTCCAGCCTCAAGTCCTGTACAAACTGCGTGGTCCTCACCCTCTCATGCTCCATGATGTGAGGTGCGTACCGACCCAGCTCGACAAATCGGGCCCTGTACTGTAACACGGACATGTCGCCCTGCACCAGCTCCAGAAACTCCCGCATCCGCTGCGTAGCCACAATATCTGGACAGTACGTATGCTCGAAAGCACTAACGAAGTCATCCCACTCGATCTGCTCAAGTGGACGAAGCTGAAAAGACGTCTTCCACTCGGAAGACCACCACCTCCGAGCCGTACTCTACAACTGGTTGTAGGCCAACACCACTCTGTCCTCGGCAGCACTCTTCACAGAACTGAACACCCGCTCCATCTCATCAAGCCAATCACGAGCCGCATCAGGGTCTGCCTGGCCGTTGAAATAAGGTGGATGGAACTGCAGAAAGTCCCTCACTGCTCGGCCTGGCCCACCCCTAGCTGACGAGCCCTCACCAGCCACTCCGCCAAACTGCTGAGACATAAGCTGGTACATGCCACTGAAGAAATCCTCGGCCCCCGGAACTCTCGCAGCATCCGCGGCCTCGGTAGCCCCCGGAACTCTGCTATGCTCCCCCTGGTCCCTCTGGACCCCCTGCTGGATCTCCTGACCTCCAGCCGACTGCCCCTGCTGAGAGCGAGAGCTCCGCCTCGGCGCCATCCTCGCTCCTGAAGCACAAGACAGAGAACACGAAAAATGGCAAGGTCAAAACAAACACACGGTGCCCAATGCCAGCGTCACCTGTACATCATCGCTGTGGACTAGTGGACCACTATAATTACCTATGATTCTCTTGCAATTCCACAACCGCGCTTTGATACCAGCTGTAACGACCCGAGAATCCGATTACCGGGAAGGCCCGATAACCCGAGACTCGCACCGCCACCCACGAGCCCGAAGCCTCGGAAGGGTTAAAAGGATGGTGTGGAAACTACACAAGTATCGCAAGTAATTGCAGAAATTAAACAGTTATAATATTAAGTAGGGAATAAAGTAACATTTTTCATGGTCCACAATAAAATAACAACAACAGTAGTAGTAGTCCACGACTAGTACAGTGACAAGAAAGAAAAGTACAGCTACACGGGGCATACCCCGGCTCTGACCTCTGGCACTACCGTTGGGCACCCGCAACACGCTGCACTCCTGACGCGCTCCCCGAGGGTGGCGCCTCACCTGAAACACGGAGAAAAATACGCAGGGAATGAGTCTCGGAACAAGACTCAGTAGGGATCACTCGAACCCTACCTCGTAAAATGAGAAACCACTACACTAGCGGTAGAAAAGTACCTCGAGAGGGAAAGCCCTGCACTCTACAAGACAAGACCCTACGGCACGTAAACCGACACACGTGCCACGGTAAGAAGACCAAAGCTCAAAGGTCGAACCGGTAAAACCCGAAGGTCAGAAACACTCGACTGACAGTCTGTCACTCCGTACTCGACAGGAGTACCACCCACTAGAAGCATAGCCGGTAGCGTCCCCTGACGTCTTACACCGCACCGCAGGTGAACCGCCTGACGTGGTAGGTCCTACCCGAGGCGCAGACACCGTACAAGTAACCACAAACAAGTGACTAGCTGGGGTCACGCCCGTCGACGTGGGTCCAACCGCCCCCAACCACGTGTGCACACACAGACCACGCGTCCCTGGTCTGGCCCTCTGACCGGTTTTCCCCTCAGCCGGACTCTGGCTGCAAGACGTGGGGCCCAACGGTAACCGGTCCACAAATCGTCTCTAAAGGTCGGCCCGTACACCACTCCCTGGTGCGACCAGCACCTCGCACTGGTGGGCTACGACTAGTGGAGGGTCACTGAAGGAGTAGACTCTCAAGATAACGGAAAACAACGTCCGAACCTGACGAAGTACGGGGGCCGTCCCACGTACCAGCACCATCGCACGGTGACCACGGTCGGAGAAGAAACGGACGCACTGCCCATAGCCAAACGCATGACCAAGGCAAACTGAACCTCCGGACACCCAAAGACACGGTCCCGGAACTCCATGGGGTGCTCAGGACACACACACGGCCCAAGAGGAACACCCGACAACAGGATAGATCGCGCTAGGGACCCCTAGCGCGACAAGGAAGAACACGCTAGGACCCCCTAGCGCGACAGGGAAGATCGTGCTAGGGCCTCCTAGCGCGACAAGACAGGTCACGCTAGGGACCCCTAGTGCGACAAGGCAGATCGCGCTAGGGACCCCTAGCGCGACCAGAACCGCCCTACTGTTCATCTTCTCCGATGAACGCGCCCCATCTGGGCAGCGCGACCATCAAGAATGCGTTACTGGAGTATAGCGCGTTCTTAGTCCGCGCCCGAAAAATGGCGGAAACGCCCAAAAACTCCAACCACGCCCCCATGCCTTCACCGGAGAGGGGGGAAATAAGGGGAATGACCCCTAAGGACCCCTAGCATGCTTCTAAGCCACCAAAACATGAAATAGCGGGCTAAAACCCTAGATCGGGCGAGCTCTTCCCAAATCATGGAAAACCCCAAACCCGCTCAAACAAGCCTCTCTCGGCCTCCCCGCGGCCTACAAATCACGGAAACGAATGGTAAGAGGCTAAGGAACGTCACCCTACCTCAATGGAGCGAATGCTCCGCCGGATCGTCCACAAACCACGAAGAACGCTTTTAGAAACCTTGCCTCCCCACGCTTCCCACGCTTGCCGCACGCCCACGAGCTCGCCTCGCCGCCACCCACGCGTCCGCGCCGTCGCCCTGCCGCCGTCCACAGCCGGGGAGGGGCTCACCGCGTCCGAATGGGAGAGAGAGGGAGAGAGGGAGAGAGGAGGGCGGCCACGGTTGGGGAAGGAAGGAGGAAGAAGAAGAAGAAAGAGAAAGGAGAAAAGAAAAAAGAAAAGAAATGGGATTAAATAGAAAATCCGATTTTTTGAAAAAATATCGAAAAATAAAAAAATACATTTCCGAAATCCTCGGAACGCACCGATTGCAACGGTACCACTCGTGCCTGGGGGAACCACCCGGTTCGCCCGCAGCGAGTTTCCGAAGAAAAAGTCGGAACACACACCGGGAATCGGAAAACACACGCGGAAAAGTCGCGGAACACCTCCAGGCCTCCGAAATGACTCCGGATCGCACCGATCCGAACACGAAAGATGTCCGAAACGAAATTTTGGACACAACAGAGCCGGATGCTCCGAAGACCAGATCCGGGACCCATGAAGAAGGATCCGAAAGGTCCGGGATATTACAGAATTTGTGCTATGATAATAATAAAGAGGGGGTGCTAATCAAGATAATAAACAAAAAAGGCATAATAATGAAAGGGGGATAATAATAAGAAAGGGGTAATAATGAATAAGAAAAGAATTCATGGTCCGTGAGTGATAAAAAAAACAGTCAACAAGAAGGGGGGAATGCAATAACGATAATGATCCAAATAGAAGGAATAGTAATAAGAAAGGGTAATGATAATGACGATGATAGCAATAATGATGAGAATTACAATAGGCGAATGAACTCGAATACATGATAAATAAATTCAAAAGAAGATGGAAAATGTGTGCAGCAAATAGAAAGAAAATAATAAACCCACCCAAAAAATGCATAAAAAGGGGATAAGCATCAAAAATAATAAAAAAATCTAAATAATGAAAAATGATAAAATCTACATTGCAGTCCCATCTCTCCCGTGACCTAGTGCTGAATGAACAACAGTGCCACCCTTGCAGGGCGGGCCCGAGTCTTGGGGGTTATCCCGAAATGGCCGTGACCGGACCTTACCTTGGGCCGACATTCCGATTACACCGGACCCGCTTCTCAGGCCGGATCCCTTCTGAGCCACTACTAAAATTGCCGCGTGTTCGACAGACATTCGAACGGGTTCATCTCGATTTTCATCACATTTCTATTACGAACCCGTGTCCGAACATGAAAAGGTCTGTGAATGACCGACAAAATCCGAATAGAATGAAGTAGTCCTCATCATCCTCGGACCCTTCGCATGGGGACATTAACAAGGCCTTCACGGGTCACGCTTAGACCTCGGGTCCGTCCCAATTATGGTCATTGTCTGACCCATATCCTCGGCCTATAGCCCGTTCCCTTTGAACACGCATATTGGCTTTGGGCTCTGATCCCGGGACACTCCCACGTTGCCCTTTGGCACCGGAAATATTAATGACACTCACGCAAGTCTTGTTTCAACCGCGGGGGGCCCACCGCAGTATGGTCGCGGCTTGACCTTGCACCGAGCCGACAAACTTGTTGGTTTCTGACCGTTCTAACCGGGATTTAACCGAATGCTTCCAGTTCCTCCGAAAAATAAATTTACCGTACCCCGGCATACATACGCTCCGATTTTCTCGTGACGATTGCACTTTTCTCGAGCCGGACATTCGTCCGAATATTAAATGGTCAGCACATGACCGACATGATCTCGGATGTTTTCATTTCACCCTTGTACGGGGATTTCAATACTTCCTAATAGGCCTTTCATGCAATTAACTTCCTGGCCATGAGGCCCTGATTCCTGGCGATTAATCAAGGGTGTTCTCTCGTATGGGGAATGTAAATGACGTCGTGACCTTTATGGCGCGGCGGATTTTGGTCCCGACACGAACCGCATAATCGTCTGATTAGTCAGATCGAGCGCACCATGGACTCTTCGGAGCCCGAATAAATTGTCACTTCGTGACTGGCACGCCCACGCACTTAATAAATCAATAAACAAAAAATAATAACTAATCGATCGAAAAGTGCGTCCACAAGTCTGGCACGCCCGGTGGGACCAAAACCACCCTTCGTCTCTTCATCGGGATTCAGGGCCTCATGGCCCCTTAATAAACGATGTTTGCCTACTTTGATGAATTGCAGTTGCCGTCTTCGCCCGCCCTATGGGGAGAAAAGCCACTAGGCGCAATTGTCTTCGTGGCCTCGGAGATGCTACCCCGGTGCACGTGCAGCTTCCAGGGATCGTGAAGGCCGCCAAAAAAAAGAGAAGAGAAAGAGAGAAAAAGAGGGGGGAAATCAAACCCCCTTTTCTTAAAAAGAAAATTAAGAAAATAAGAAAATAAGAAAATAAGGAAAGAAGGAAAGTAGAAAAGAAAGAAGCAAAAAAGAGAAGAGAAAGAATCGACGAGAGAGGGTTGTACGGCCACGTCCGTCGAGACCCGTGTTGAACAAAGATTACCATTGTGGGAGTGATGCGGTGGAGCGAACCACTCATCCCCTCCCTGAGGGGGTGAGCGCTCTCCTGCACACCCACCTTGGTCTATTACGCAAAAGAAAAGAGAAGAAAAGAAAGGACAAGAAGAGAAAGGTTGGCAAGCATCACCGACCAAAAGGACAAGAAGAAGGCCGGCCTCCCGCCCGACTCTAGGAGGGTCCAACTCCATGGTGCAACGCCCTAGTCCGTTCCACCTTCCTGCTGCCCCTATCCGGCATAAGACGGCCCCTCGAGTGGCTGTTAGAAGATCCAACAAACTACGATTGTAGCTTGATGAACTGCTGCCCGCTGTGGGGAATGCTTTATAGCAATGAGGCCATGCACGGCCACCACTCTCGAAGAGAGCATGCACATACCCCGCCATAGGGGATAAGAAGAAGAGATATACCCCGCCATGGGGGCATAGGAGGCAGAAAAAAAATATATACATCCCGCCCCCGGGGGCACATGAAGAGAATCCACCTCGACTCAGGGGCACAACAGACAACAAAGTTATACCCCGGCTCAGGGGCATTTGAAGAAGAAACATACCCCTCCGGGGGCACAGAAGCGAAGAGGCATACCCCCCCCCCCGACCTAGGGGGCAGATGAAGAAAAGCTACACCCCATTCCGGGGGCGTATGAAGAGAAATACGCCCCTCCATGAGGGGGTAAAAGAAGCAGAACATACCCCCGCCTGGGGGCATAGAAGCAGAAGATACACCCCGACTGAGGGGCACATGAAGAGAGGTACACCCCACCCTGGGGCGTAAGAAGCAGCAAGAATGCACCCCAGCTTAGGGGTATTTGAATAAGAAATATACCCCAATATGGGGGCACATGAAGATAAATACACCCCCGCCCTGGGGGCACGTGAGAAGAATCTACCCCGACCTGGGGGCATAAGAAGAAACAGAGCTGCACCCCGAATCGGGGGACATGTGAGACAAAGAATACACCCCGGCCTAGGGGGATTTGAATAAGAAACATACCCCGCCAGGGGGCATAGAAGCCATAGAGAATACGCTCCGGCTCAGGGGCATATGAAGAGAGCTACATCCCGCCTTAGGAGCATAAGAAGAAAAGAGACCACCCCGGCTTCGGGACATTTGACGAAGAATTCACCCCGATCTGGGGGCATAAAGAGCAAAAGAATACACCCCAGCTTGGGGACATTTGAAGAAGAAACACACCCCGTTCGGGGGCATAGAAGTCATAAAGAATGCACGCCGCCTTGTGGGGCACAGAAGCAAAAAGACAGACATCCCACTCTGGGGGGGCATATGAAGAGAAATACGCCCTGCCCCGAAAGAGACAGGAGAATCAGAACCTACCCCGGCCCGGGGGCACAAGAGGCAAAAACACACCCCACCTGGGGGCACACAAAGGAAGAAACTCACCCCCGCTCTAGGGGCATATGAGACAAAAGTATACCCCAGTTTAGGGGCATTTGAAGAAGAACTATACCCCGCCATGGGGGCATGAGGAGCAAAGACTATACCCCGCCTGGGGGCACACAGAGAAAGAAACACACCCCGCCTTGGGGGGGCATAAGAAGCAAAGACTATACCCCATTTGGGGGCATATGAAACAAAAATACACCCCGACTCAAGGGAATGTGAAGAGAAATATATCCCATCACGGGGGCATAGAAGCCATCAAGAACACGCCCCCGCTCTAGGGGTATTTGAAGAGGAAACATACACCCCGCCTGGGGGCATAGAAACCATAAAGGATACACCCCCACCACGGGAGCACATGAAGAGAACCCATCCCGCCTTGGGAGCACAAGAAGGAGAAGAATACACCCTGGCATGGGGGCTTTGAAGAAGAAACACACCCCCCATGGGAGACAAAGCTACACCCCGACTAAGGGGTACATGAAGAGAGGTACACCCCGCCATGGGGGCATAAGAAGCAAAGAACACACCCCGACCTGGGGACACATGAAGAGAATCCACCCCGCTCTGGGGGCACAAAAAAAGAGATACACTCCGCCCGTGGCGCATAAGAAGCAGAAGTATCTACCCCGACCCGGGGGCACAGAAGCAAAGAGGCATACATCCCGATCTGGGAGCATATGAAGAAAGATATACTCCGCCCAAGTGGCATTTGAAGAAACGACATACCCTGCTTCAGGGGCACAGAAGCCATAAAGAGACACACCCCCGCCATGGGGGCATAAGAAGCATAAGAATTCACCCCGCTCGGGAGGCATTAGAAGCAAAGACGCTACCCCGCCACGGGGAAATAGAAGCCATAAAGAACTCACCCCGTCTTGGGGGCACAAGAAGCAGAAGAACTCACCCTGGCCTAAGGGGCACGCGAAGAAAGAAACATGCGCCATGCCTTGGGTGCACAAAGAAAGAAACACACCCCCGCTTGGGGGGCATACAAAAACACACTCCGCCCGGGGTGCACAAGAAGCAAATACACCTCGCCTGGGGGCACAGAAGCAAAGAAGCAGAATCTACCCCGGCTTGGGGGCATAAGAGGCATGAAGTTACACCCCGATTCGGGGGTACGCAAAGAAGAAACACATCCTGCCTTGGGTGCACAGGAATCCAGAAATACATCCCATATGGGGGCATACGAAACAAAAAAGAAGCACACCCCGCCATGGGGGCACACGAGGAAAGAAACACCCTCCGCCCTGGGCGCATAAGAAGCAGGAAAATCCACCCCGATGTAGGGGCATATGAAGCAAGAGTACACCCCGAGCTAGGGGGAATATAAAGAAAGAAACTACACCCCGCTCCGAGGGGGGGGCATATGAAGAGAAATATGCCCTATCTTGAGGAGTAGAAGGAGTAGAATCCATCCCGGTCTAGGGGCATTAGAAGCAAAATGCACCCTGCTCTAGGGGCATAAGAAATGAAGAACACACCCCCGATCTAGGGACATTTGAAGAAGAAACATACACCCCACCTGGGGGCATAGAAGCCATGAAGAATTCACCCCGGCTTAGGGGTGTTCAAAAAAAATCTACCCTGGTTTAGAGGCATTTGAGGAAGAACTATATCCTGCGATGAGGGGCATGAGAAGCAAAGACTATACCCTACTTAGGGGCATTCGAAGAGAAACATATCCCACTCTGGGGCATAAGAAGCAGAAGTTACACCCCCGTCTGGGGGCATAGAAGCCATGAAAAACACACCCCGCCTGGGGGCACAGAAGAAAAGCTACATCCCAACCTGAGGGCATGATAATAGAAAAACACCCCAGTCCGGGGGCATCAATGAGAAAGGAAGAGTAGAACAAAAAAGAGTCACGAGACAAACATAGTCTTTACACATGTCTCTCCACAAAAGAAGAAAATAGAAGAGAAGAAAAGAGAGAAAAGACACATGAGGCGAAGGTGGTCTTCGAACCCGCATCTTCACATAAAAGAAGAAGAAAAGAAAAGAGAGAAAAGACACACGAGGCATACGTGGTCTTCGAACCCGCCTCTTTACATAAAAGAAGAAGAGAAGAAAAGGAAGTGAGCCTTGAGGCAGACATGGTCTTTCACCCTCCACCTTCGGCCTTTGGCCACCCAAAAAAATCAAGAGACCTTACCTATGGTCGGCACCATGACCTTCCGTCTAGGCCGATGCATCAACATATTGCCAGCATCATGACTCCTTCATCTAGGTTGGCACATAAACCCATTGCCGGTGGCACTCTCGCCATCTAAGCCGACAAATATCTCACCTTCGGCCTTTGGGCCACTAAAAAAAAAGAGAATCAACCTTTCACTTTGGCTCGGATCCTTTCCCGGCTAGAGAATCAAAGAATCAACCTTTCACTTTGGTTCGGATCCTTTCCCGGCCAGAGAATCAAAGAATCAACCTTTCACTTTGGTTCGGATCCTTTCCCGGCCAGAGAATCAAAGAATCAACCTTTCACTTTGACTGGGATCCTTTCCCCGACCAGAGAATTAAAGAATCAACCTTTCACTTTGGCTCGGATCCTTTCCCCGACCAGAGAATCAAAGAATCAACCTTTCACTTTGGCTCTGATCCTTTCCCGGCCAGAGAATCAAAGAATCAACCTTTCACTTTGGCTGGGATCATTTCCCCGGCCAGAGAATCAAAGAATCAGCCTTTCACTCTGGTTCGGATCCTTTTCCCCGGCCAGAGAATCAAATAATCAACCTTTCACTCTGGTTCAGATCCTTTTCCAGGCCAGAGAATCAACGAATCAACCTTTCACTCTGGTTCGGATCCTTTTCCCAGCCAGAGAATCAGAGAATCAACCTTTCACTTTGGCTCGAATCCTTTCCCGGCCAGAGAATCAAAGAATCAACCTTTCACTTCGGCTCGGATCTCTTGCCCGGCCAGAGAATTAAAGAGTCAACCTTTCGATCTGGTTCGGACCCTTCCCCAGCCAGAGAATAAAAGAACAGCCCTTTTACTTTGGTCCGGACCCTTCCCCCGGTCAGAGAACAAAAGAGACCCTTCTCTTCGGCTCTCACATCCCGCTACCCGACGCCCTTCGGCACAGCCATTTTGGCCAAGGCCCACTACCAGGATTAATCCATCTGTCCCACACGTTCTCCGATATTTTTCGGCTTTATAGCCTACTTCTAACATCTCTCAGCTTGTCAGCCTGCTCCCAATACCCTTGGCTTTTTAGCCTACTTCCCAATATCTTTGGCTCTTGCAGCCTGCTTCCCATAATTTCAGCTCTTGCAGCCTGCTTCCCATAATTCAGCCTTCACGGCCTGCTTCCCAGAATTCGGCCTTCACGGCCCGTTTCCCGATTTCGGCTCTCGCGGCCCGCTTCCCATACTTTGGCCTTGTGGACGCACTAAAATTCGGAGGGGGGATCCGTTCGTTGGTTGGTCGGGGTTAATTCTTCTATTTAGTGCGAGGGCGTGCCAGTCACAAAGTGACGATTTATTCGGACTTCGTGGAAACCCATGGTGCGCTCGATCTGACTAATCAGACAATTGTGTGGTTCGTGTCGGGACCGAAACCCGCCGTGCCGTAAAGGCCACGGCGTTATTTACATCCCCCATACGGGGGAACACCCTTGATTGATTGCCGGGAATAAGGGCCCTACGGCCTAAAGAGAATACTAATAATGTAGGAGGATAGTGAAAGATGAACTATGCTAGAAACTCGTCTCGGGACGTGAATGTTCAGACTATGTCGGCCACTCATGGGCCACTTCATGTTCGGACGAAGCTCCGTGCTTGTAGTATAAAAGACGGTGACAAAATCCGCGTGAATGTCTGCCACGAACAAGGCAAGTTTAATGAGAATACGGGACTGGATCCCGGTAGAAACGGGTCAAATTGATAGACTGTTGGCCGGAGATGATTTCGAACTGTGGCCATGTCGGAAATTCCGTAAACCACGTCCGATACCATAAGGCGTCGTCGGTTTTCTCTTTGCACCCAGTCCGAGGGAGTGGATTATTAAGTGCATAGCCCGAGCTTACTAACGTGCGCCCTCACACGCGGGTCGTGGGGGTCAAGGGGGCAACGCCCCTTGCGGGGGTTTCCGGGGGCAGCGCCCCCGGAACAAAAATTCAATTAAGGCGCGGGTGATGGAGCTCCTTCCATTCATTCTTTTATTAATGGCATTGATCTCTTGTATTCCCCTTTGAACCTTTCTATTCCCCTTTTCTTTACTAGCCATTTATCCCCTTTTTGTTAAGGAGGCGCGCCGGATATGGGAAGGAAGATGATGGCGCCGATTTAGGGTCTTAACAGGTAGACAAGGGGGGAGGGCGCGCCGGGTATAGGGGCGCCGTTTTAAGAGTTTAACAAGGAGGGAATGAGGGAGGGCGCGCCGGTTTAGGATGGCAAGTTGGGGGGGCGCGCCATTTTTGGAGGGCAAGGGAGAGATTGGGGCGCGCCGTTTTAACGTTCAGTAGGGGAGAAATGGGGGGCGCGCCGTTTTTGGGCTTCGGTAAGATGGAGATGGGCGCGCCGTTTTAATGTTGAATGGGGAGATTGGGGGGATTTTGTGAGGAGGGTTGAAGCGGCGCGGTGGAACAAAGGCCGCGCCGTTTTAACTCGCGCTGGGATAGTTATATGAAGGTTGTTTCAGAGCTCTGTTACCGTGTTTTCTTTTCCTTTCACCCGTAGATTGATTCAAGGTTTGATTTGTTCGTTCTGTTGATAGATCAAACTGGTAATGAGAAGGTTTTAAGAGTTTTAACCATTTTAATCGTTTATTATGATGAAACAGTATGAACGTCTAAGAGTTTTATTCAAACAGTTTGCTCACAGAGGCCTCACTTCGTTCTTCATTAGTTCAACTCGTTCACCTGTTGTTGAGCGTTCTTAGCCCTGGCGAAAATCGGGCAGCACCTCCCCTAGACCGGGGCTTGCCAGAGAGAAGCAAGAGTCACCACGCGGATTACTCCCGGGTAAACTCTCAAAAATGCGGAGCGGCCTCACGGCAGTCCGTTAGTCCGAGTATGAGTGTGGAACGCTCGAGGGCCAGCCTACGAGAGCGACCATGACTCATGGACGACGATATTCGGGGCGAGACGGAATCTATGCCACAGTAGGGCAATGAATGTTCATCCGACAGTGGGCACCTTTGTGGGTCATGCCATGGAAGGGCAGCCCTCGAGGGCCAGGGATGACCAGAGAATGAGAAGACGGAGCAAAGAATGGAACAGAGAACACAAGAGTTGCGAAACAGACTTTTCTTCTTTTATTCACCCACACAACGGGGAAGGAAACTTGATACAGATAAAATAGAAGAGAAGGCGTTACAAACAAAAGGGGAAAATACATTCGATGGAGAGAAAGAGAGATGCATTAGACGGAGGAGGGAGAGGGAAGCATTGGCTTCTCCCCCTCCAACTCACCTCTCACTCTCGCCCCCTACCTCTTTCTCTTTTCTTCAGCCCAGAACCGTGGAGCTCTCGGATGCCAGTAGCTCCTTCTCCTCCCTTCTCTCTTTTCTTTTTCTCTCTTCTTCTGTTCCCTTCTTCTCTTGATCATCTGTCTATTTTTTTGCTTCACAATGCTGCCCTTTATATATCAGCCAGCCTGGGAGTGTCCCTGCCAATTCCACCTCGTCCGCAACGAAGTCAGGAGTCGACTCGTTGTGTTGGACGCCGTTGATTCGTCCCGTACGCTGCTGCTCGTCCGAGGACGGGATGCTCGTAGGTTTGCTGGGGGTTGCTTCGCCATCGAGCTTCTGTGCTGTCGAACGGAGGCGGAGACAGAACGTCGGGCATTGAATGTTCTCTGTACATCTCATTTATGCCGAACAGAGTATCGGCTGGCGGACGGGACAGGATGAGGTTAAACTCATTTCATTCGACGCGCCGTTTTAAGAAGAGCATATGGTGATGGCTTGTCCAAAGTAGCGCGCCGTAGACATGCTTCAAAGAATAGGATGAGGGGTTAAAACGGCGCGGGGGAATAGTGACCACGCCGGTTTAAACTCAAGTGTAATTGGCATGCCGTATTATGCTTTTTGGCCTTCAAACTGGCCATGCCGTAATAGCATACAAAGGGTGGCGCCGTTTTAAGGTATTGAAGGGGTGAGAGCGCGCCGGAATTGGGCCATTCAAGGGAGAGGGGCACGCCGGAATTGGCCATGCCGTTTTAGCAAGGGGGCACGCCGTTTTGGCCACGCCGTTTTAGCAAGGGGGCGCGCCGTTTTAAGGCGTGCCGCTTTAAGGCCCTCCCGCGCCATTTTAAGCACCGAACAGATTCTTTCCGAAGTCGAGGCCGTTTATATGAATGTTGGCATTCCCATAATGTTCCGGTTGCGTTGCATGGCTTCCACAACTTTCTGTTCGCAGCCTCCGAGACTCGGTCCCAGACTTTGCGTGACTTTCGGTGCAAGTTGAGACTGTGTCGGAGTTCCCGACTCTTCTTCGATTCAACTCTCGACACGACCGACTGTAGAGTTGTGGCCATATCTTCCCCCCGGGGGGGGCTCCCTTATCGACTAGCGGACCACCAAGCGAGTCCTCATCTTGATCGGGTGAGGCGTGAGGTTTCTCTGGTAGTCATGTATTCGACTCACGCTCGAATGTGTAGACGCGAATGTCGCCATCACCATCATCGTCATTTTTTGGCGTCCACAGGCCTCTGTAGCCTGCTTCCCCAAATTTCGGCCTTCCTAGCCTGCTTCCCAGAATTCGGCCTTCACGGCCCGCTTCCCATAATTTCGGCTCTTGTAGCCTACTTCCCAGAATTCGACCTTCACGGCCTGCTTCCCAGAATTCGGCCTTCACGGCTCGCTTCCCACAATTTTGACTCTTGCAATCTGCTTCCCAGAATTCGGCCTTCACGGCCTGCTTCCCAGAATTCGGCCTTCACGGCCCGCTTCCCATAATTTTGGCTCTTGCAGCCTGTTTCCCAGAATTCAACCTTCACGGCCTGCTTCCTAGAATTCGGCCTTCACGACCTGCTTCCCAGAATTCGGCCTTCACGGCCCGCTTCCCAACTTCGATGTCTACAGCCCGCTTCCCAACTTCGACTCCTGCAGCATGCCTCCCATAATTTGGCCCTCGCAGCCCGCTCTCCTCAATTTTTGGCTATTCTGGCCTACTTCCAATATCAACTTTGACTTTTATCGCCCGCTTCCCCAATGTCTTTTCGGCCCGTCGCGGTCTCCTTCCTCAGCACCTTGGCTGCTGCTTTGTTTCTATATGTACATACAGGATACATATATGTAACGACAGTATGTTCTTATGCAAAAAAAAAGAAAAAAGAGAGAGAAAAAATAAGAATTGCTTGGCTACCCTGCTTGCATGTTTGCTTAATATAGAATAATACACCTCCTTAGAATTTTCTAGAACCGCGCTTCCTTACTAAATAATATCGCCCCGATTCCGGATCCACGTACGTCGCGGTGCACTCTCAAAGGGAACCCGATCATGGCGGGTGCACACGTCAAAGGGAAGAGTCATGGCTGAATTACTAAGCCCAACTCACAAAATAAACCTGAGGCAACGCTCCCACACTTAGCACTTAATGTGTTCAATAGCTGTCAACCATAGGGATTGCCCGAATTCCTTCTTAGCACTCTACGGAGACTTGAATTCCTGCACTCGCGTGAAAGGTAATCGTGAGGAAAAAGTTATCTACCCCCACTGTAAAAAAAAAGAAGAAGAAAAAAAACGTGAATCCGAGTAGCCGGGAATCCCCACTGAAACAAATGAGGAGACTCGCGCGAAATGGTGAAGCGAGTTACAATAAGGATGAAGCCTGGTAGCCGGGAATCCCCATTGAGACATATGAGGAAACTCACGCCGAACAGTGAAATCCACTACAAATAATAAATATATGGGGGCTGTGTGAAGCTACCGAAAGTCGAAAGCCTGAAACTCATGTGTAGGCACTAGAGTAATCCTCGAGTGTCGCTAGGAAAACCTGCGTATCCCTATGGTTAGGGTCCTTTGTTCACACGTTTGCACCTCCATGCCACGGAGAATTATCTCGGGTGAAATACGTGAATTTAGGCTATGCATGCAAGACGGGTGATATCCTCTTGACGGGTGCACCACCCCTCAATTGTGCCTCGTGGCCCGCACCGTGTCTGCGAATTGTGGGCGATGTCCCTATCGCATCCCCTATAGAGGGAGCTACCTCATACGTATATTTATGTTATGCCTACTAATGAATGCCTACATGCTTGAATAAAAATAATAATAATAATAAAAGTGATAAAAATATGTGCATACAATAAACTCAATTTCGACTATCGCAGCCTACTTCCCCAGCTTTGGCTCGTAGAGCCCAATCTTGGCCCTCACGGCCTTCCTCTCGCCCTCACGACTCGCCAATCTCTTAGCTTTGGCTTCTATAGTCTACTTCTCAAAGTTCGACTTTCGCAGCCCGCTTTCCTGATTTCGGTCTTCACGGCCCGCTTCCCAATCTTTGGCTTTATAGCCTGCCTCTCAGACTTTGGCCTTTGTCGCCTGCTTCCTAATTTCGGCTTTCGTAGCCCGCTTTCCTGATTTCGACCCTGACGGCCCGCTTCCCAATCTTTGGCTCTTGTAACCTGCTTCCCCAACTCTGGCTCTCGTAGCTTGCTTCCCAACTTTGGGCTCTCATAGCCTGCTCCCTAATTTTGGCTTTTGTAGCCAGCTTCCCGATTGCGGCTCTTAAAGTCCGCTTCCCTGATTTCAGCCTTCACGGCCTACTTCCGCAACACCGATTCTGGCCCTTGCGGTCCACTTTCCCGGGTTCAGATTTCACAGCCGGTGCGCCCGACGCATTAAAGAACATCAAATCCTTTCACTCTAGATCGGACCTTTCGTCTAGCTAGAGAATGAAAACATCTCTCTCACTTTAGTTCGGGCCTGCCGCCCAGCTAGAGAACAAACGGACCACTCCATTCCAGATCGGACCTTTCACCCGACTAGAGAATAAAAAAATCCTTTCACTCTAGATCGGACCTTCTGTCTGGTTAGAGAATAAACATATCCTTGTCACCTCAGCCCGGACTCTCCACACACCCGAAGAATAAGGGACTCTCTCTCTCTCTAATCTGGCTCGTAGACTTTCCGTCCAATTGGAGAACTAAAAGACCTTTCTTGGCCAGTTCTCCCGGCGTGTTAAAGAACAAAACAACCTTTCACACTGGCCCGAACCTGCCGTTCGGGTAAGGAATCATTCCCTTTTACTTGCGCTAACACTAGCCCGTGTCAGCGACTTGACCCTCTCTCCGTCCCTCCGGGTAACGAATATCCCTTTTGATTTGGACCTTCCATCCAGATCATGGAATCAACAAACTCTTCTCTCCGTCCCCTCGGGCGACGAATACTCCTTTGACTTCGACCTACCGTCTAGGTCATATAATCAACAAACTCTTATCTCCATCCCTTCGGGTGACGAATACCCCCTTGGACCTTCCGTCCAGGTCATGGAATCAATAAACCCTTCTCTCCGTCCCTTCGGGTGACGAATATCCCTTTGACTCGGACCTCCCTTCCGGGTCATTGAATCGACATACTCTCCCCTCCGTCCCTTTCGGATGATGAATACCCCTTGGACTTGGACCTGCCGTCCAGGTCATCGAATCAATAGACTTTTCTCTCCGTCCCTTCGGGTGATGAATATCCCTGTTGACTTGGACCTTCCGTCCAGGTCATGGAATCAATAGACTTTTCTCTCCGTCCCCTCGGGTGACGAATATCCCTTTGACTTGGACCTTCCGTCCAGGTCATGAATCAACAAACTCCTCTCTCCATCCCTTCGGGTGACGAATATCTCTTTTTTGATTCGGGCATTCCGCCCAAGTCGTTGAATCAATAAACTCTTCCCTCCGTCCCTTTCGGGTGACGTCCAGACCTTTAAAGGAATAAACCCTTCTCTTCGGCCCTCGTAGCCTGCTATGCACAACCTCGGCTTCTATAGCCCGCTTTCCAATAGCTTTGGCTTTCATAGCCCGCTTCCCGGGTTCCGGCCCACGTGGCCTGATTTCTCGACCTTAACTTCGGTCCGTGGACCCGCTCTCCTCATCATGTTGATGAATCTCTCAGTCGGTCGGCACCCGCAGGCCCCGCTCTCTGATCCCTCTCTCGCGCCGTCTTAGGCTGGGGGGCATTTGTGGACACTAAAAATTCTCACCCCATGTTTACATGCAGGGGAATAAAGAAGAGAACAAAATAGAGGAGAAGATGAAAGGAAGAAGAGGAGACACCCTCCAAACGCCTTCACCGGCACACCACTTTGATGCCTCCAGCGGCACACTTCAAGTGCCCCTCTAGCGGCACGCTTCCGAACGGCCTTTCAGCGGCACGCCCCTGCTAGCCCTCAGCGGCACGCCCATCAAGCGCCCCAACGGCACGCTCCGCCCAGACGCCTTCGGCGGCACACCTTGGCTGCCCTCTCAACGGCACACTCCCTGTGCCCCCTTCAGCGGCACACCATGGAAGCCCCCTTCGGTGGCGCACTTCCTCCAAAGACCTCAACGGCACGCCTTATTGGCCCTTCAACGGCACGCCTGCCAGCCCCTTCAACGGCACGCCTTATTGGCCCTTCAACGGCACGCCTGCCAGCCCTTTCAACGGCACGCCACGCAGAGGCCCTTCAACGGCAGGCCTACCAACCCCTTCGACGTCACGCCTTATTGGCCCTTCAACGGCACGTCTGTCAGCCCCTTCAACGGCACGCCATGTAGAGGCCCTTCAACGGCAGGCCTGCCAGCCCCTTCAATGGCACGCCATGTAGAGGCCTTCAGCGGCACGCCCAATCGAGCCCTCCAGCGGCACAAGCCTTCATGCCCCTCCAGCGGCACAATGGCTTGGCCTTTCTAGCGGCACAGCGGTGAATTCCCCCGAATGGTACAAACCGGCAGATGACTCAATGGTCACTAGGCAGCCCCTCGGCGCGCAGCTCGGCCACTTCAACGCCAGCTAGCACCCGCCTTGGTGTCGCCCTCTGGTTGGATGAGGGAGATCCTCACCTGACATTGAGGAGACCGAAGTCAACCTCGGATGGCAGCGCCATCATGAGGTCTCCCCCGTCAACGACACACATATAAAAAGCCCTCACAAAGAGAAGAAAGAAGAGGATGCGACGAGGAGCTCCCAGAGGGCAGAAGAAGGAGAAGAAGAGAAGAAGAAGAAGAATAGAAGAAGAAGAGGAGGAGAGGCTCCCGCCTCTCACCTCCCACTGTCGCTCCGACCACCGCCGTCTGTGCGAAGAGAGAGAAGAAGAGAAGAAGAGAAAAGGGGCCACCCTCCCCGGCTGCTCTGACCGCCACCCATGTGGGAAGAGAGAAGAGACGAAGAGAGAAGAGGCGAAGAGAGCCCAGCCACTGTCTGAGTGAAAGAAGGAAGTAGAAGGGAAGAAGAGAGGGAGAGAGAGGTTCTAATGTAGCGGGAGGGACAACATCCACCCCTCACTGCCTCGTTATTTTGTTTTCTTTCTTTCTCTCTTTGTTTTCCTTGAGCATGTAACCCCCTCACGGTTTCTTCATGAATAAACTGTCTGTTTGCTTTGTCCACTCGCTTGTGTGTTCTTAATCCACCCCTTTCCCTTTTAGTGCATTGACGATTTCCTGTATAATTGTCCGCTCCTTGAGGTCCCCTCAGAGCTCATTTGACCAGTGAGTGGTGCTTCTGTGAGCTTGGAGTCCTCCCTCATGGCCACAGTCCCAGGTTGCTCGAGGGCAGTGCATGGTCCCTTTGGGATCTTCCCAAGGGCCTGATCTCCCCGTCTAGCCCCCCCCCTTTTCAGCTCCAGCGGCACATCTGCCTTTGCCCCTCTCTGGTTTGCTCAACGACACACCCTTCCCGTTGGCCTACCTAGCGGCGCACCTCCCTTGATTTGCCCAACGGCACACTCCCCCTCTTATTTGCCCAACGGCACACTCCCCCTCTTATTTGCTCAGCGGCACACTCCCTGGCCTTGCTTCACCGGCACACCCTGACCATGGTTTGCCCGGTACACGCCTGGATTGCCAGCCCGGCACACCTTGACTATCACTTCTCCGGTGCACTCATAGCTTGTATCGGTCCACTGGTTTCCCGTTCGGCGTTTTCTCCGAGTTTTCCAAAGTTTCCCCAAAGGTGGCTGCTTGGGCACACACCTCAGTTGTTGGTTCATGCCACTCCCTGTGGGCATATTCCTTGTTATTCCCTTACCACCCGGGTCAAGGGGAGATGCTGTCAATTTTTTGTCAGAAATAACAATAAGTTAAAAGATAAAAGGAAGCAACAAACAAATGGAACCAACAACAATAAAACATTCTAATCAACTAAAGGAACTATTCAAGGCTCAAGGAATTGGGCCGAACAATTCTCAAAGAACTGAACTATTGAATATGACTTGGGGCTCAATCACCTGCAAAGAAAATTGGAATCTCAACCATGTGAGACTTTTCATCAGAACCGCATGAACAAGGGACTCTCTCTCTCTCTTGAACTCTGTTCCACCCAGCTGATCTCTGTCCTGATCATTTTGATTCTTCATTCCTACCTCTCCTCCCAGCGGTGCACCCATTTTTGCACCCTAACCCCTCAACCCTCCAGCGGTGCACCTTTTAGCCCTCTAGCGGTACACTCCCCTTTACCCTCCAGCGGTGCGCCTCTTACCCCCCCAGTGGTACACCCCATCTCCTCTCTTGTGTTCAGCGGTACACTCCTAGGCCTTCCAGGGGTACACCCTAGCTCACCTGCATTTCCTTTCAGCGGTGCATCCCCCAGCCTTCAGCGGTGCACCCCTTAACCTTCTAGCGGTACACCTCTTAACCCTCCAGCGGTACACCTCCCTCAACCTTCCAGCGGTACACACCCCCTTACCCTCCAGCAATGCACTCCCCCAACCCTTCCAGCGGTACACCTTCCAGCGGCACACTTTCTATTCTCCAGCGGTGCACCCCTCAGCCTCTCAGCGGCACGCTCAATCTCTGCTCCATCATACCTCTAATCAGAAGAGGGAGAACATAATAATAATAATGATAAAAAGGGAGGGAATTTGTGCTATGATAATAATAAAGAGGGGGGTGCTAATCAAGATAATAAACAAAAAAGGAATAATAATAAGAAAGGGGTAATAATGAATAAGAAAAGAATTCATGGTCTGTGAGCGATAAAAAAATAGTCAACAAGAAGGGGGGAATGCAATAATGATAATGATCCAAATAGAAGGAATAGTAATAAGAATGGATAATGATAATGACGATGATAACAATAATAATGAGAATTACAATAGACGAATGAATCCGAATACATGATAAATAAACTCAAAAGAAGATGGAAAATGTGTGCAGCAAATAGAAAGAAAATAATAAACCCACCCAAAAAATGCATAAAAAGGGGATAAGCAACAAAAAAAATAAAAAATCTAAATAATGAAAAATGATAAAATCTACATTGCAGCCACGTCTCACCCGTGACCTGGTGCCGAAGGAACAACAGTGCCGCCCTTGCAGGCCGGGCTCGAGTCTTGGGGGTTATCCCGAAATGGCCATGACCCGACCTTTACTTGGGCCGACATTCCGATTACACCGGACCCGCTTCTCAGGCCGGATCCCTTCCGAACCGCTACTAAAATTACCGCGCGTTTGGCAGACATTTGAACGGGTTCATCTCGATTTCCGTCGCATTTCTATTACGGACCCGTGTCCGAACATGAAAAGGTCTGTGAATGACCGACAAAATCCTAATAGAATGAAGTAGTCCTCATCATCCTCGGACCCTTCGCATGGGTACATTAACAGGGCCTTCACGGGTCACGCTTAGACCTCGGGTCCGTCCCAATTATGGTCATTGTCTGACCCATATCCTCGGCCTATAGCCCGTTCCCTTTGAACACGCATATTGGCTTTGGACTCTGATCCCGGGACACTCTCCCGTTGCCCCTTGGCATCGGAAATATTAATGACACTCACGCAAGTCTTGTTTCGACTGCGGGGGGCCCACCGCAGTATGGTTGCAGCTTGTCCTTGCACCGAGCCGACAAACTTGTTGGTTTCTGACCGTTCTAACTGGGATTTAACCGAATGCTTCCAGTTCCTCCGAACAATAAATTTACCGTACCCCGGCATACATATGCTCCGATTTTATCGTGACGATTGTGCTTTTCTCGAGCCGGACATTCGCCCGAATATTAAATGGTCAGCACATGACCGACATGATCTCGAATGTTTTCTTTTCACCCTCGTACGGGGATTTCAATACTTCCTAATAGGTCTTTCATGCAATTAACTTCCTGGCCATGAGACCCTGATTCCTGACGATTAATCAAGGGTGATCCCTCGTTTGGGGGATGTAAATGACGCCGTGACCTTTATGGCGCGGCGGGTTTTGGTCCCGACACGAACCGCACAATCGTCTGATTAGTCAGATCGAGCGCACCATGGACTCTTCGGAGCCCGAATAAATTGTCACTTCGTGACTGGCACGCCCACGCACTTAATAAACCAATAAACAAACAACAATAACTAATCGATCGAAAAGTGCGTCCACAACGCCCACCCCACTCTGCATGCAAAGAGACAGAATAGGCAGAGAGCGAGAGAAGTGCGGAGGCTCCCTTTGGTGCCACACACAAACACACACGCACACACACACAGAGTAGGGAGGAAGCGAGAATGAGCGGGGGGAGAGCGATAGAGGACAAGGTGGTGAGGAAGCATCTTTTGTGGTCCTAGCTGTGTGGTTGGTCAGGGAGGATATGGGGCCGGCGGGGATGTTGTTTAGACGACAGGGGTAGGGGCTCTTGTGAGACAAACAACTGCGTTGGCCTGCTTCACTATAGGGTGACACGATGGTGGAGATGACATTAGGCATGGCCCAATCACCCTTCCACTACTATGACGTGTGTAATATCCTGGACCTTTCGGATCCTTCTTCGTGGGTCTCGGATCTGATTTTTCGGAGCGTCTGGCTCTGTTGTGTCCGGAATTTCGTTTCGGACATCTTTCATGTTCGGATAGGCGTGATCCGGAGTTGTTTCGGAGGCCCGGAAGCGTTCCGCGGCTTTTTCCACGCGTGTTTTCCGATTTCCGGTGTGTGTTTCGGCAATTCCTTCGGAACCTCGTTGCGGGTGAACCGGGTCGTTCACCTGGGCACGAGTGGTACCGTTGCGATCGGTGTGTTCCGAGGATTCCGGAAACATATTTTTCTATTTTTTGGTATTTTCTGGATTTTCTGGATTTTCTATAAATACCCCCCCTATTTTCTCTCTCTTCCCCACCTTCTCTTTCTTCTTCTTCTTCCTCCTCCGTTTCTCCCCACCGCGGCCCCCCTTTCTCCCTCTCTTCCTCCCGTTCGAGCGGGGCGAGCTCCCTTCCGGCTGCTGACGGCGGCGAGGCGACGGCGCCAGGGCGTGGGTGACGGCGAGGTGATATCGTGGGCATGCGGTGAGCGTGGGAAGCGTGAAGAGGCGAGATTTTCTAAAGCATTCTTCACGATTCACGGACGATCCGGCGGAGCATTCGCTCCATTGAGGTAGGGTGACGTTCCCTAGCTCTTTGCCGTTCTTTTCCGTGGTTTATAGGCCGTGGGGAGGCCGAGAGGGACTTGATTGAGCTTGTTTGGGGCTTTTCCATGTTTGGGGAGAGCTCGCCCGATCTATGGATTTGATTCATGATTTCACGTTTTGGTGGCCTAGAATCATGCTAGGGGTCCCCAGGGGTCTTCCCCTTTGATTTCCCCCTCTCCGGTGGAGGCATGGGGGCGTAGTTGAAGTTTTGGGGCTTTCTCGCCATTTTCGCCGTCGGGTGCGTGTGACGGTCCTTCTAGGGACCATTACATGATGTGACGCACCTTGAGGGGGCCGTCACATGCCCTTTTATTAGCCTTTGGGGGTCAGGGACTGTGACGGTCCCACGATAGACCGCCACTTCTAAGTGACGCGCCCGGGCTGGGCCGTCAGGGGCTTTCCGACCGTTGGTTTCTGACCGTTGGGGGTCTGCGTGTGTAACGCGCCAGGGCGAGCGCGTTACATCTGCGTGACGCGCTGGGGCGAGCGCGTTACTTCATGGGTCATCCCAGGTGTAAGGGGCGCGTAACGCGATGGGCCAGGCGCGTTACATTCGTGTAACGCGTTGGGGCAAGCGCGTTACCTCCTGCCTTCGCGCTGGGAGCGTGAGGCGCGTGTAACGCGCTGGGCCAGGCGCGTTACATTCGTGTAACGCGCTGGACCAGGCGCGTTACTCCCTGCGTTCCTCAGGCTGTGTAACGGCCTGCGTTAGACCGCCAGGTGTGTGTAACCTCTCCAGGGCGTGAATTCAGAAAATAGAGATAAATGCCCAGAAAATCCAGAAAAATAGGAAAAAGGAGGAAATGAGGAAAAAATAGGAGAAATTCAAGAAAATGGGAAAAACCACTCAAACAAGCTAATTTGAGGGTCAAATGGGGCATTACAAGGTAATATGAGAAATACTCAAAGTAATGTCAATTTTAGCGTGTCTACAGCTGCCCCGCCTTGGCGTCTGCTTTGCAAGGGAGCGTAGCAAACTGAAAAGTAGATGCCAATGTGTGATGAGACATGCAATCAACATCACTTGATGAGAATCAAATCAAAAGCACGAGATGAAGCAAATCTCGGGAAATCCAACGAAATCAACAATGTTTGGATAAAAGGGGAGATGTGCAAGCAGTGCACGAAGGAGATAAAATAAAATGATCAACTTCCAACGCGGTGGAAGTACCCCAGGTCACAAACCTGTAGATTTCACCATTGGGGAGCGGTTACCAGTCAGTGGAGGTGCTGCAGCCAAGGTGGATCAAAGGAAAGGAGATAAAATAAGATGATAAAAATCCAAACAAGGAGCTTTCGAGAAAATGACCCAAAACAGCGACAAAACGAACTGATGACTCAATTCGGCATGGAATATCTCATATCGAGAAAGATTAAGATCAATTCAACTCTCAACATCAGCTTATCAGAATGATTTTTCAACAATTGTTTCAAATTCCTACATGAATGCATGCTGGGTTAAAGGGAAAAATAACAAATGAAAATATAATATAATCAAGGATAATATTGTTAAACTGCCCAGACTGGGTCAAGAAACCAATTCTGCGAGCTGATACTAAGCCGAAGCCCGTTTATCCACGCACCAACTCGTAAAAAGGGAACCATCGTTCCCAGTCTTGGACGGCTCAACGGCCTATCCGTATGACTGAGATGCCTCTGAAATCGTCATTGTTTTTGATGAAGGGGAACTCAAATTCCAGATTTACCTAAGCCACAAGGTCCTTGATATAATCTAGTAGCGTATGTAACATATAGTAAAATGCATACAGGGAGAGGTGGTGATATCAATAAGCACATGGGGGAACTGAGAGATGAGGTGCGAGCACCGTGGGGCTTGGATGATGATGCCCAGACTGTGGGACCAAGAGCTTCTTATCCTGCGCTCAAAATTTCATTAGCCAAGATATAAAAGACAACAAGCAATGAATAAGGCATTTAAGCATAACAAGCATAACATGAATGGAAGCATCAATAAGCAATGACAACATAGACATCAAAGCACTCAAAGCTTAGTGTGAATAGCATTCAAGCATGTATTAGCATGAATAGCACGAATTAAATCATGGCATTGCAAATTATCATTGTTTGTTGTTTCGTCATGAGGATGACAATCTTGGCTAATCAAGATTTGGAGTTGAATGATCAGAATGATAATGCCCAGTGGCAGAATTGACCAAGAGAAATCAGCAGGAGTTGATTGAAAGATCTCGAGATGAATAATCAGAATGATAATCAGGAGATATAACCAAAAAAGATATGAGGAGATGATAACCAAAAAAATGCCCAGGGTGGCATATCATGAGAATATCGGGAGGAATCAATAGATTGATAGCAATGAGTGGAGATAGGACTCATCCCGTGCTCTTGATCCTTGCAAAGTTGTTCCTGCAAAAGCACCATCAGAAAAATACAATGCAACTTTTTTTTGGATTTTGAAATATGCAGGTTTTTTATGAGTTTTGAAAAAGATATTCAAATTTTTATGAATTTTATCAATATGCAAATTTTTGTGGGTTTTAGGAAAAGATATTCAAATTTTTATGAAGTTTTGAGAAAGATATTCAAATTTTTATGGATTTTGGACAAGAAATATTCAATTTTTTTGTTTGATTTTGGTTAGACATTGTTAAAGCAGCATCAAAGGGTGTCTTAAACCACTGGCTAGGGGTCCTCGTTCCTTCCCCTTTCGCTAAAACTGCCCAAAGCTGGGCGTGCATTGAAGGGTGGCGCCCTATAACCGACCGTCTTTGATCAACGGGGCCCCTACCAAGGCCATACCCGAGAAACATTCGGTCTTGGAGGGAGAAGAGAAGAATAATTGGAGATAAGCTTTATACAGGATGGGAGATGTCGGGACTTGAATTCCTTCCAAGGTGTTAACCCTCAAAGAGGTAGTCTGTTGTGCCGGGGCTTTGTGCCTTTGATTTTTTTAGACCCTTGACATGCATACGACCAGGGTTTTCCCTGCGGGGACTTTGCCACTCTTGTCATGTCATAATTCATAATTTTACATTTATCGAAATTCTGATTTGATTTTCGTAATAGCCCTTTTGGCGAGATGTATATCATGAGACTCATATTGATTTTGGGTCAAGACTGCCCCTATTTGAGACTCCTCTCGTATTGGGGATTACCGAGGTTGGGTTATCTTATCCGTCAATCTCTTGCTCCTGCATTTAGCCGAGTAAAGAAGAGAAAATGACTTTCAGGAATACTCATGGCATGGCCAAAGTAGCAACGGTGTTTAACCAAAGGAGCCGGCTAAGGACGCCGTGAAGTGTGTGGAATGCCCAGCTAAGGGTTGCTCTTAACAAGCGGGGAGAGAATGTCGAATTCCCAGCGCGGGGTTCTTATAACCAAGAGTGCTGCATAGCAAGCCTAAAGACTCTTTTGAGAATGATTTAATTAAATAAAAGCCTAAGATAAAGGTCTAAAACACCACTTTTAAATCTTGTTAAGAAGCACTTCATTTTGAAAATCATGCGTGAAGTAATGAGGAAATGATATCATAAAAATGCGTACTCACGCCAATATTTTACCTTGCAACCTTTCTTGAAGTAGCTGTCAGAGGTGAGGTTGATCATCATGGGATAGTCCTCTTTGACAGTCAAAAGGATTGGAAGCAAAGGGTTTGGGAGTGGCTTAACAAGAATGAGTGGTGCTCAAACCAGACTCAGACGAATAAGGAGAAAAGGAAGAGAGGCGAGGGCTAGAACTCCCTCACTAAGGTGTGGAGACCCTGATCACATGAAAGGTCTACAGAAGAAGCGGAGAATTAGAAGGAGGAGTGAGGACTAAAGCCTCGAAAGCAGTGGGAGAAAGGGCAAATGCCCAAGGCAGTGGATGTGGAAGAAGCTGGGTCGGACCCAGGATTAGGGGGAATCAGAAGAAGAAATTGATAGATGCAAAGAGACGGATCTGGTGGGTCCGGAGGTAGTGGAGGTGAATCATGATAGGAGGAAAAATCAGGAGGCTCCGGAGGGATAACGAAAGAAGGGACGCGATGCCCTGGGAAGAAATAGAGAAAAAGATGATGAAAAAGGAGGAAGAAAATGAAGGATGTGATATCCCGGAGGAGCAGAAAGATGAATCGGAAGAAAGGTGGATGGTCCGGAGGTTCCGGAGGAATGAGATGGAAAGGGGCGTGATACCCTGGAAAATGATAGAGAGAATAAGACGGAGAATCCGGAGGTTCCGGAGGAATGATGAAAGGAGGGGGAAGATACCAAGGGGCGCGATGCCCAAGGATTATAGAAAGATCCGGAGGTTCCGGAGGAATGAGGTGGAAAGGGGCGCGATGCCCGAGGGGAAGGTCCGGAGGTTCCGGAGGTAGCAAATGGAGAGGGGCACGACGCCCAAAGGACAAGGAGAGGGGTGAAAGATACGGAGGTTCCGGAGGAAGAGGATGGAAAGGGGCGCGATGCCCAAGGAAAAGACTGAGACAATCAGATGGGGAATCCGGAGGTTCCGGGGGAATAAGATGGAAAGGGGCGTGATGCCCGAGGAACAGAGAAAGGAATGAAGGAGGATTAGGAGGAAAATCCAGAGGTTCCGGAGGAATAAGATGGGAAGGGGTGCGATGCCTGAGAGGAAAGTCCGGAGGTTCCGGAGGGATAACGAAATCAGAAAGGGCGCGATGCCCAAAGAGGAGGGATAAAATTCCTGGAGGTTCCAGGGAGATAGCAGAAAAGGGGATGCGATGCCCCAAGGGGAGTGAATTAAAGAAAGATGAAGATGAATAGGATGAGAAGTGCGGAATATCCGGAGGCGCCGGAAGGCGGGGAAGATACGGGTTTGGAAACCCGGGAAGAAGAAGGTGCAAATGCATGCGAATGCAGTAGAACGGATGTGATGAATGCACAAATGCGACAGAATGCATGGAATGCAAAGAACGTGAAGAACATGAAGGGCGAGAGAATGAGATCCTCCTCTTTACCCTTGGAATGGCCCATGAAGCGAAAGATGAGAATAGGGATGAAGTTGAATGGGAGGTGGGTAAAGGAGTGGAAGGCCCCTTAGCATCAAGATAAGTGCCCCTCCACGGTAGTGAAAGAATACAGCCAAATGACCTAATGGATGAAATACAAGCCCATGACGAAGCTTCAATAGTAAACGACAACTCTCTTGGAGGGTGAAAAGTAATGGTGTGAGGGAGTTGGAAAGTAGGGCTCAGAAGCATCATGTTGCCCAGGGGTTCAAGATTTGGAAGTTGGAACAGAGGGTGCCCTGCCCGGCCCTTACACAGCATCAGTGCTTGGCATGGCGGCGACTTGGCCTCTTCAATCATGCCTGGCACAATAACCCGGATTGGCATCCGGCAAATGAACTCTTGCATTTTGAATAGCGCGGCCATGGCCAAATTCTTCTTTCGCAGCTCTTGATCATCCTCGGCACAAGTGTTTGTAGAAGCATTCCCCTTCCGAGTAGTAAAGGGAGGTGAGGCGGAGGCGGAAGGCTTTGTGGATAATGGAGGTTTAGTGGGAGGTGTAGTGGAAAGTGTTGGAGGAAGGATAAACGGAGATGGAGGTTCAAACACGTCGAGCTTCTCCCTTTGCTCCGAAGCAGTCGGGGTTGGCTCGAGTGCAAAAAAGGGTGAATCCTGCTCAGGATTAGCCACGGGTAAAGGTGAAGGGTTATGTGGTGGAATAGGTAAGGTGGGTTGAGGCGGTGGTAATGGGAGGTTAATTGGGGAAGGTTCAATGGTGGGTTTAATGGAGGCCGATGGTGTGAAAGTTGATGGTATAATGAGTGGAAGTTTAATGGAAGGCTCAGGGGAGATTGGTGTTGTGAAGGTTGATGGCATAGCGGATGGAGGTGTAATTGATGGAGGTTTAATGGAAGGTTCTGGGATAGGAGGAGACTCAAGAGGTGCCAATGTGGGCGATTGGAGTATCGACCTATCATCGTAACACCAATTAGTCTCGTAAACGGGGGTTGGATCAGGGATGGTGGCTTCGTCCTGAGCAGGGGGTTCGTCAAATGATAGTGGAGGGAGCGGGAAATTAAGGAAACTCGGAAGGGGTGCCTGTGGAGCTTTATCATCATCGTACACTGCCTCGGATTCTTCAAATGCCGGTCCTTGATTGCTTGACATGCCGAAGTCATAATCATCTCTCCTATCTTTCCAATCTTTCTCCATCTTGGTGATATCATCCAGGAAAACATGAAGAGGATTGACTGGAGTAGGAGGAGCCGTGACCCTCTTTAATTGTTCCTCCATCGAAGTGATTTTATCGAGGAGAGTTTGCTGGAGGGGTGTGACCTGAACAACAGAAGGTTGGCAGGGCCTTGAAGGAGGAGGGGCCGTATAAAAAGGCCGTGGAGGTGGATTAATGGGCCGACCCGTAGAAGAACCCGGATGGGCCGGATTGCAATGAATAAACGGGCCTTGGGGCCGTGAGGGAGGAGGAATAGAAGGAGGCGGGTGATGGGCCACCCGAGTAGAATGAACAGGAGGAGATGGGTAATGGGCTACCCGATCAGGATTGGGAGGAGGTGGTGGGTGATGGGCCACCCGAATAGGTTTAGAAGGAGGGAGAGATGAATGAGATGCACCCTCAACGGCCGCCTTAAGGGCTTGGATCTGTTGAGGGGTAAGATGATCTAATGCATGGATGATCTGGGAGACTTTCTCATCATTGGGACGAGAGGATCCCGAGGAAGTAGTGGCTCGAAATTGAGTTGAAGGACCATTGGATTGGACATTGCCCATGGGTCGGGCATGACCATAAGAATGAGGGCGTGGCCCTTTGAAAGAATGGTGAGAATTTTGATGAACATGTTGAAATTAAGGGGGATAGGATGTGCTAGGTTGATCACCCTCATGAATTGAATTAAACATGTTGTTTTGTTTATGGTAAGCCATTATTCAATCAAAGTAATGTGCAAACAATTTGCAAAGAAACACACAAGTTGGAATGGTTACCTTGATTTTTATTTGTTTAAATCTTGGTGAATTAATGAATTTTTATCAAAGTTTTGAATGATTCACACAAGGGGAGAAAACCTAGTTTCAATATGGTTAGAACTCCAATGCCAACTAGGAACCCTCTCTCACCACGTATATGGGCAACTAACTCGGGACTTCAAAAGGGTACAACCTGCCCAGCGTCCGTGAGGGAATCCACGGGTGCGGGGACTTACGGAGGCTTGGAAAAGGGATTTCCAGTCCAAAGAGACGGAATGCTCAATGGAGGGTCATCCCGATTCCAAGAGGGTGTGTGGATCCTAATGAAGAGGAGGGGGCTCCCAAATCAATGCAATATGAATGAATGCAACATATATAATCAAAAAAAATACAATACAGTGATGAAGAAGGAGTGCGGTAAAAACACAGGCAAAAGACGCCCTGGGGCAGGGCGCTATAAATAAAAAGACGCCTTGGGGCAGGGCGCTACCAATGGAAAAGACGCCCTGGGGCAGGGCGTGAAACACTATGGGGAGATGCCAACCAAGTCAAGAAACGCCCCGCGGTGAGGCGTTACAAATGAAAGGACGCCCTTGACCAAGGGCATCAAATCATGAAACAGCGCCTTGGTGTGAGGCGCTAATCAAGAAAGAAACGCCCTGTGGAAGGGCGTGAATTCAACAGACAGCAATATAAAGCAGGAAAACCCGGAAATATGATGGAAAACGCCCTGTCGGAGGGCGTTAAAATATGAATAAGGCGCCCTTGGTTAGGGCGTTAAATCAAGAAAAACGCCTCTTCCAGAGGCGTGAATTCCCTTTCTCCAGAAAAGCTTCACGGCCAGCAGTATTAACACTCAATCACACAATCATGGCAACCAATAGAATAAGCATGCTCATCAAGAATTTTAAATAAGTGGAAATTTTAAAAAAAAAATCAACAAACTGACCAATCACTTAGGGGAGGGTGTAAAACCAATGGAGGGTGCCCGAGGGGCACAAAAAGGGAGACGCACCGAGGGTGCAATAGGGGAGACGGCACACGCGGGTGTCTAAGGGGAAAGGGGTAATAAACAAAGAACACAAAGGGTCCCACCGTGATCGCCAATTTGTAGATTTGATTTAAAATCCACACTTAAACAAAAAATGATAAGAATAATCAATAATAATAAAATAGCACGAGGTGCTAAAAGGAGGTTGTGATCGCCAGAGACACGAGGGTCTCAAAGAGGAGATGATAAGGGAAAGGATCGCAAAAATACCTCAAAGTGCGGTTGATTGTAGGTGCTCCTTTCTCTTCAAATCGGCCGGCCGACGAAGAGAGTTCTTGCTTTTATTACCCTTACAAAAAGATACAAACACCAAACAAAATAATTGAATTAGAACATGGTGTGTAGTATCAAATTCCCATATAGAAAGATGAGCATGAATAACATGATTAAAACACACCTTGTGGGTGTTGGCCCTTAAACCCCTATACAAAAAGGGTGTGGGAGATGAATGGTATGATGAATGCAAAGTAAAATATGGAAGTGTGCAAGAGTTGCACTATGGGGAAAGCCTCAACGTGGTTGAGAAGAAAACATGTATATTATGCATGCATGTTAATGAATAGCAAAAGGAGAATAAAAATAAAATAGAAGGAGCATGTTGCTTCTGTTGCTTGTGGCTTTGATATTCAATGGGGAAGAAGCTTTAAAAAAATGGAGATTGATGCGCACAGAGTTCCTTCCTTAGCCAACGGCAACAGCAACCTGTGAGAAGAAAAGAAGAGAAAACCAAAAGAAAAGGAAAACGGAAGAAGAAGAACGAAGAACGAAGAACGAAACAACAGAGGGGAGGGAAAGAAGAATCCGGAGTCCGACCTAAACAACAGAGCCAATGGCTCTATTAAATAGGATTGGAAGGGATAAGAAGGCAAGAGTCCAAGGGGGAAAGGATAGGAATGGGCAAGAGCCCAAACAAAGCAGGTGTCTAACGAAGCAAGGACTCTCTGGGGAAAGGGCTGCGAAGCCAGAAGATGAAACACGCCCTTGGTCAGGACGTCAATTCAAGAATTGACGACCTGTCATCGGGCGTTAATTCAAAACACGCCCTGACCAAGGGCGTCAACTCTCAGATCAATTTTGGAAATAAATATTTCTTTTATTTGGAAATTATGAAACACGCCTCCAGGAGAGGCGTTAATTGAAACACGCCCCAAAGAAGGGCGTTAATTAACATTTTTTCAATCACTTATTCTTTTTCGAAAATTGGATAATGCCGGGAATTGACGCCCTCATCTCATGGCGTCCTTTCATCAAGAAACGCCCCAGGTCAGGTCGTGTTTTAAAACACGCCCTTCACCAGGTCACGAATTTATAAAATAGGTAAAATGGGGAGAAATAGATAAAATGGGGAGACACGTCCTGGATCAGGCCGCGTTTTAAAAAACACGCCCCCCTCCAGGGCGTGAATTCAGAAAATAGAGATAAATGCCCAGAAAATCCAGAAAAATAGGAAAAAGGAGGAAATGAGGGAAAAATAGGAGAAATTCAAGAAAATGGGAAAAACCACTCAAACAAGCTAATTTGAGGGTCAAATGGGGCATTACAAGGCAATATGAGAAATACTCAAAGTAATGTCAATTTTAGCGTGTCTACAATCGGCAGCTGAATGAAGTGACCATTAAGAACAAGTATCCGTTGCCACGGATTGATGATTTGTTCGACCAGCTTCAGTCTGCGCGAGTGTTCTCGCGGATTGATTTACGTTCCGGTTACTATCAACTGAGAATTCGCGAGTCCGATGTGGAGAAGACTGCATTCAGTACGAGGTACGGGCATTATGAGTTTCTGGTGATGCCGTTCGGGCTCACCAATGCCCCTGCAGCCTTCATAGACTTGATGCAGAGGGTGTTTCGTCCGTATTTGGACCAGTTCGTGATCATTTTCGTGGACGATATCCTTGTTTATTCGCGGTCTGCTGAGGAGCACGCGTACCATTTGGGTGTGGTGTTGCAGACGTTGCGAGATCACCAGTTGTATACGAAGCTCAGCAAGTGCGAGTTCTGGCTTTGCGAGGTGCACTTTCTGGGGCACGTGATTTCTTGTAATGGTATTTCCGTGGACCCCGCCAAGGTCGAGGCAGTAATGCAGTGGCCAAGGACGAGGTCGGTGACGGAGATCTGGAGTTTCTTGGGGCTTGCGGGCTATTATCGCCGGTTTATCCATGATTTTTCTCGCATTGCGGCCCCAATGACTAGACTCACGCGGAAGGATGTGCCTTTCGTCTGATCTGAGGAGTGTAAGCAGAGCTTCAGGGAGCTGAAGAGATTGCTCACCTCGGCTTCGGTGTTGGTTTTACCTTCTAGATCGGGAGGTTTCGTGGTGTGTACAGATGCTTCCGACGTTGGATTGGGTGTTGTGTTGATGCAGCATGGTAGAGTGGTGGCTTATGCATCTCGGCAGCTAAAGCCCCACGAGGAGAACTACCCTACCCATGACCTTGAGTTGGCGGCGGTGTTCTTCGCGCTGAAGATCTGGAGGCATTATCTGTACGGCGAGATGTTCGAGGTGTTCACTGACCATCAGAGTTTGAGGTATGTGTTCTCGCAGAGGGACCTGAATCTCAGGCAAAGGCGTTGGATGGAGTTCATGAAGGATTATGACTTCACCCTGTCTTATCATCCGGGCAGGATGAATGTCGTCGCCGATGCCTTGAGTCGGAAGGTTGCGGTCAGTGCCTTGATGTTGAGGAAATTGAGGCTGAGGGAGCAAGTGTCCGAAGTATCTTTCAGGCTCAAGATTCCCCAGGATCCAGGGTTGGCGGTGCTTGGGAGTCTGACTGTCACTCCTGCTATCCGTCGTCAGGTGACAGAGGCTCAGCATGCGGACCCCGAGTTGCCCCGGATTCTGGCGATGGCCGATGTGGAGCTCGGCGAGGACGGTGCTGTGAGGTTTCGTGGCAGGCTGTACGTCCCAGCGGAGGAGCAAGTTCGTCGTGCGGTGTTGCGTGAGGCTCATGGGAGCAGGTGCACCGTACACCCGGGTGCGACAAAGATGTATCGGAACTTGCAGAGACAGTTCTGGTGGCCTGGCATGAAGAGAGATGTCGCAGAATTTGTGGCCAGGTGCCTGACCTGTCAGCAGGTGAAGGCGGAGCATCAGCGACCAGGAGGTACTCTCCAGCCATTGGATGTTCCTGGATGGAAGTGGGATCACGTGACCACAGATTTTGTGGTGGGATTACCGAGGACCCCGAGTGGGCAGGACAATATTTGGTTGCTGGTGGATAGGCTGACGAAGGTGACTCGGTTGTTACCGGTCAAAGTCAGCTGGAGCGTGTCCAAGTTGGCTCGTCTGTATGTGGAGCGGATCGTTCCGTTACATGGGATTCCCGTTTCGATCGTGTTAGATCGGGATCCGCGCTTCACTTCTGGATTCTGAAGGAGTTTTCAGCGAGCTCTCGGCACGGAGTTGGCATTTAGCTCGGCGTATCATCCTCAGTCTGATGGTCAGTCTGAGAGGACCATCCAGACTTTGGAGGACATGTTGAGATCCTGCTGCCTGGAGTGGCAGGGGAGTTGGATTCACCACCTACCGTTGGTGGAGTTTGCTTATAACAACAGCTATCATTCGAGCATCGGCATGGCTACTTATGAGGCCTTGTACGGGCGTCCGTGTAGGACTCCACTCGATTGGTTTGAGGTGGGTGAGCGTGTTTTGACGGGACTAGAGTTGGTGCAGCAATGTGTGGACGTTGTGCACTTGGTTCGTCAGAACATGTTGGCGCTCCAGAGTCGGCAGAAGAGCTATGCTGACCGTAGGAGGCAGCCTCTCGAGTTCGCCGTGGGCGGTCACGTGTTATTGAGAGTTTCTCCGATGAAGGGGGTGATACGTTTTGGACTGCGTGGGAAGCTGAGTCCCCGCTATATTGGTCCTTTTGTGATTGTGGAACGCATCGGTGAGGTCACTTATCGGTTGCAGTTACCCCCTGAGTTGGCGTTAGTGCATGACGTGTTCCACGTCTCGATGTTGCAGAAGTATATGCCCGATGACTCTCATGTGCTTGAGGATTCTATTTGGCCCGAGGTGACTCCAGATCTTTCTCTCCCAGAGTTTCCAGTCCGCATTGAGGATAGGCGAGAGCAGTGCCTGCGGAACAAGGTCATCCCCTTGGTCAAGGTGGTATGGCTGCGGCACTCTGGTGGGGAAGCTTCTTGGGAGCGTGAGGATGAGATGCGTCAGCAGTTCCTGTACCTGTTTGAGTGAGTCTTCCTCTTCTTTCCCCTTGAGTTGTTCTCAATTTCGAGGACGAAATTCTTTAAGGGGGGAGGGCTGTAATATCCCGGACCTTTCGTATCCTTCTTCATGGGTCCCGGATCTGGTTTTTCGGAGCGTCCGGCTCTGTTGTGTCTGGAATTTCGTTTCAGACTTCTTTCGTGTTCGAATCGGCGCGATCCGGAGTTGTTTCGGAGGCCCGGAAGCGTTCCGCGACTTTTTCCACGCGTGTTTTCTGATTTCCGGTGTGTGTTTCGGCAATTCCTTCGGAACCTCGCTGCGGGTGAACATGGTCGTTCACTTGGGCACGAGTGGTACCGTTACGATCGGTGCGTTCTGAGGATTCCGGAAATGTATTTTTCTATTTTTTGATATTTTCCAAATTTTCTGGATTTTTTATAAATACCCCCCCTATTTTCTCTCTCTTCCCCACCTTCTCTTTCTTCTTCCTCTTCCTCCTCCGTTTCTCCCCACCGCGGCCCCCCTTTCTCCCTCTCTTCCTCCCGTTCGAGCGCGGCGAGCTCCCTTCCGGCTGCTGACGGCGGCGGGGCGACGGCGCGAGGGCGTAGGTGACGGCGAGGTGATCTCGTGGGCGTACGGTGAGCGTGGGAAGCGTGAAGAGGTGAGGTTTTCTAAAGCGTTCTTCGCGATTCACGGACGATCTGGCGGAGCATTCGCTCCATTGAGGTAGGGTGACGTTCCCTAGCTCCTTGCCGTTCTTTTCTGTGGTTTATAGGCCGTGGGGAGGCCGAGAGGGGCTTGATTGAGCTTCTTTGGGGTTTTTCCATGTTTGGGGAGAGCTCGCCCGATCTATGGATTTGATGCATGATTTCACATTTTGGTGGCCTAGAATCATGCTAGGGGTCCCCAGGGGTCTTCCCCTTTGATTTTCCCCTCTCCGGTGGAGGCATGGGGGCGTGGTTGAAGTTTTTGGGCTTTCCCGCCGTTTTCACCGTCGGGTACGTGTGACGGTCCTTCCAGGGACCGTTACATGATGTGACGCGCCTCGAGGTGGCCGTCACATGCCCTTTTGTTAGCCTTTGGGGGTCAGGGACTGTGACGGTCCCATGATAGACCGCCACTTCTAAGTGACGCGCACGGGCTGGGCCGTCAGGGGCTTTCCGACCGTTGGTTTCTGACCGTTGGGGGTCTGCGTGTGTAACGCGCCAGGGCGAGCGCGTTACATCTGCGTGACGCGCTGGGGCGAGCGCGTTACTTCCTGGGTCATCCCAGGTGTGAAGGGCGCGTAACGCGCTGGGCCAGGCGCGTTACATTCGTGTAACGCGTTGGGGCAAGCGCGTTACCTCCTGCCTTCGCGCTGGGAGCGTGAGGCGCGTGTAACGCGCTGGGCCAGGCGCGTTACATTTGTGTAACGCGTTGGGCCAGGCGCGTTACATTCGTGTAACGCGCTGGACCAGGCGCGTTACTCCCTACGTTCCTCAGGCCGTGTAACGGCCTGCGTTTGACCGCCAGGTGTGTGTAACGGTCTCGCCTGGACCGTTACAGCCTTGTGACGGTCCCGGGGTGGACCGTCGAGCGTTTGGTTGCCCCGAGAGGGCTGCAACCCTATTTTTAGTCCGACTGTGGTCGCCGTGCGAAGGGGCCGGTGCGTGGGGTGGTCCCCGTGCGTCGTCGGATGCGGGCATCATTTTCCGTGACTTGAGAGTCTACTCCTTCAGTGACCCTCCACTAGTCGTAGCCAGAGTCCGGCGGTGTAAGACGTTAGGGGACGCTACCGATTGTGCTTCTAGTGGGAGGTACTCCTGTCGAGTACGGAGTGTCAGACTGTCAGCTTGTGTATTCGGGTTTCTCTTTACCGGGTCGACCGTTGAGCTTCGGTTGGTTTACCGTGGCACGTGTGCCGGTTTGCGTGCAGTAGGGCCTTTGTTTTGTAGAGCACAAGGCTTTCCTTTCCGAGGTGCCTACCTACCGCTAGCGTAGTGGTTTCTCATTTTACGAGGTAGGGTTCGAGTGATCCCTACTGAGTCTTGTTCCGAGACTCATTCCATGCGTGTTTTCACCGTGTTTCAGGTGAGGCGCCGCCCCAGGGGAGCACGTCTGGGGCGCAGCATGGTGCGGGTGCCCAGAGGTAGTGCCAGAGGTCAGAGCCGGGGGATGTCCCGTGTAGCTGTACTTTTCTTTCTTCTCTTTGTACTAGTCGTAGACTACTGTTGTTATTTTATTGTTATCTTGTGGACCATGTGTAATGTAAAATGTTAATTTATTTCCTGCTTAATATTATAACTGTTTAATTTCTGCAATTACTTGTGATACTTGTGTAGTTTCCACACCATCCTTCTAACCCTTCCGAGTCTTCAGACTCGTGGGTGGCGGTGTGAGTCTCGGGTTATCGGGCCTTCCCGGTAATCGGATTCTCGGGTCGTTACAACGTGAGTCTAGTGGACGGCATTGATAGGCTAGGGAGCTCGGGGTCAATTGCGGTGTGACCGTATGTGAGGTGGACCTAAATGTTATTGCACTTGTCATCGACGCCGGAGTGGGGGAGGGATTCTAATCTCTCTCTCTCTCTCTCTCACAATGGTGGAGATGACATTAGGCGGGGCCCAATCACCCCTCCACTATTACGACGTGAGTCTAGTGGACGGCACTGATAGGCTAGGGAGCTCGGGGTCAATTGCGGTGTGGCCGTATGTGAGGTGGACCTGAATGTTGTTGCACTCGTCATCGCCGTTGGTGGGGCTGTCAATGGATCGGATCCGGGTCGAATCCTTTATGATCTGAATCCGAATCCAAAGTTCTGAGATCTGAATCCGACCCATATCTTAAATGATTTGTCATGTCGGATTCAAATCAGGTCCGAATCCGAACTTAAGATTTTGGATCCAAATCTGACCCAAAATTCATATATATATATATATATATATATATATATATATATATATATATATATATGCACCTTTTATAGACGATGGCCCATGAGACCCAAATTTGCATATTTGGATCTGAATTTTTAAGGAACCAATTGATCTTTTTTTTGGATCCATTCTTATCCTCCAACTCATATGGGTTTCAATTTAGATCTTGAGTTTTAGATCCAGTTTCTTCAGTAATTTGATAAAAGGTTCAGAATTTACATATTGTATCAAAAAAATTTCAAACCAATGGATCTAATTTCGGATCCAAAGAGTAAACAACCATTACACTTAAAAATTTTAGATATTTTAGGATCCACACAATAAATACAAATAGTACACATTCAAAAGTTTAAATTTGGATCCATATGGTAAACAAAAACAATTATTTTACAGCTTGGGGTCGACCTTCTGAAACATCTCCTCCAAGGAACCGACTCCTTATTCCTCTTCTCAGGACCCCATGCAGGCACCTCATATGCCAAACTACACAAAAAAAATAACAACAGTTCAATTAAGTTAAATTGAAAGCAACTTTCCTATTACAGTAAGTCATCAAAATGAAGAAGGTAAACTGAAACTATATCTTAACAACAAACCAAGGCTTGCAATCAATATGTGGTAAATCAAAATTTGCAGCATTTTTTGAGCTCTCTTGCACCAGATATATATGACAGTTCTCAAATCTTTTGCTGCCATGTGTCCCTAGCTTTGTTGCCCGTGTGGGATATTATTCCCTCTTGTGGGATACAATCTGCATGCTACATGGAGTCCAAAGACAAATCTAGTATAACTTGCACTCATATATATAATGCAGGCTCAAACCTATATATAGATCACATACAAATTCATGATCACATACAAATTTCATAATTAACCCACTGCTATAGATCTTATGAACACTTAAATTCCAACATGGAAACAACATATATCACTGTCACTAACATTCAGGCATATGGAAAATAGGTCACTGTCATGGGCACAGAGACAAGCTTAGTTATTCCAAGTACTTCAAACATGAGGAAGACAACAACTACAGGACACAGATATGAACAAGTGTTTTCAAGTTACTGAGACAAGCCTAGCAAAGTAAACACAACGGTGAGCCTGGGAAAAGGGAATGCATAATCCACTCACTTATGGCACAAATAAAGCACACCTAGGACCAGTAGCATTCTGAATGGCAGTACGGATATCTTCATTCTGAGTAACAAATATGCCTCCATCTACACATATAGAACAACGCTAGTTCATAGACAAGACATCTTGGGTCATAATTAAATATTTCACGTAATGGTTGTCTAATATCTAACATTTGAAAGTGTAGATTATCTAACATTAATTTCAAGAGAATGCCCACATAAATTATGAGACAAGAAAATTGGGCTACAAAATAAGACAACAAGCAAGCAAATGCCAAAAGCCTCAGATCTAGTTTTAGGTTCCAGGGTGGTAGTGTCCAAAAAGGTCCGACCAAAGAACTACTGAATATCTGAAATAAATATCTTCCTCCCATCCCTACCTCTCAACATACACCCAAAATCCATACCTCCATTATTTATCTGAAAACAGAAGACAACCATTCCGGTCACCCCACAAGGTTCCGCAAAGGAGAATTGATTTATCGGATAATTATTTTACTCCGCCCGATGTAAAATAAACATCGATTGCTTGTGATTGGTAGGGAAGACGTCCAGTACACGAGCTCCCACAATCACCTACACTCATACCGACAGAACCTCCTTCCCTCCACGTGGCGCACAACATTTCATGCTCACGTGTTGAGCCCTGGTGGCACATCCCCAGTTAAACACTTGGTTCCGCCGGTGATCGTCGAGAAATTGACTGGCACGCCCGCATTCCATCTAGCTGTCCCTGTCCCAATTTTTCAGAATGATTAACCATACGACATTTCTTCTAGTGCGTTCATATCGTTCTTTTCAACTTCTTGTAAATACCCTCGAAATTCTCGCGTGTCAAGTCGACCTATCTCAGTCTTCCGTAAAAAGTGAATGTGCGTCACCGTCGCGAGAAAAAATAGAAGGGACTCCTCGCGAGCGAAACAAGGTCACAGTGGCGTGCAAAGAAAAATGAAGTGGTGAAGCAACAACAAAGGGAGAGGAGAGTAAGAGAATGCATGTTCTATGTAGGAGCGATGGTGGAGTTGCAGTGGCCTCATGGTCACAACTAGCAAGGTGGCCTTGCGTAGCAGAGGATCGCAAGTAGGGTAAGTTCGTGAGAGGATTATGACTGCCAATGTGCAAGGAAGGGTCAGCATCGAGGGCTTCTGATTCATGTAAGGAGAGAAGGACGCAATGATGGCTAGTGTTTTGATACCATGTTAGTTTAGACAAGAAGAGGAGAAGGGAAAAGATCCCATCAATCTATCATCTATATTGTTCAATATATATAGTGTACAATGATTACAGATAGTAAGAGAGTGTTGTACAAGGTATAATAATCCATAAACATGGTAGCCTTTTATTAACATGCAATTCCATTTTTTGGCACATCTTGAAGAGTATATATGACAAAAGTCTTCAAAAATATCTCTTGAAACCCAAAAATCACAGCTAGAAGAGTAAAAATAGCTTACCAAACATGGAGCAACTCACCCTCCTGTCCTCACTCCCAGGATCAATTAAGAAGCCAAGACCCCCTAACAACTGGACTCCTCGTTCCCATACTTTGTTCTAAAAAATAATGTAGATGGAGGGATCTCAATTGATAGAGTAGTTGGATCTGTGTGCATGGACCACGTAGAGAACATCATTGGGTATCATGGCTGCAAGACATTCTCCAAAAGCCCTCATCACTAGAGCATTAGCATTCAAGGTAGGAATTAAATTGGCTGCACTTACATGTACTAGCACCATGGTGGAGAGAGATGTTGAGAAAATAGTCAAGCTCTTCATTGGCAAGTTTACTGCAACTTGGAACATCAAGACAATCATCTCAGACAATCAAACTATCTTAGCTGCCCTTCCGGTTTCGAGGACTCAACAATTGCTAGCGTTAGGGCTCTATTATCATGTTAGCTTAGAAAAGTAGAGAAGTGTAACGTCCCAGATTTTTCGGATATTTATCGGATCAGGATCCGTGGGTTTCGGATCGCTTCTATAGATCTCGGATTGAGTTTAGTGGTTTACACGTATTTTTATCTGTCGGACCTTTAGAACTCCGTGTAGGGTGAACTGTTGTGTTCTCCGATTCCGGGATATTACCACTGCGTTGTGCATTTTCCGAGGATCGCGGGGAATATTTTTTCCTATTTTTTATATTTTTTGAAATTTCTTGATTTTTCTATATAAACCCCTCACCTTCTCTCTCTCCTCTCATTTCTCACTCTCTCCCTCTCTCTTCTCTCACGCTCTCTCTTCTCACCCTCTCTTCTCCGGCGGCCGACGGAGCGAGGCGGGGCGACGCGGGCGAGGAGGACAGCGAGGATGGGTCGAGGATCGAGTGACGGAGGCGCGACGAAGCTCGGCCACGAGTTCGGGGTGCCGCGGTGTTCGTGCGACATTTTCTTCACGGATCGGCGATCTCGACGTGTCAAATCTTCGGTGCAGGTAGGGAGATGGATCCCCAGCTCGTGTACTTCCATTCCCGTGATTTTGGTAGGTCGTGGCAAGCCGAGCGGGCTTATTTAAGCATTTTGGGAAAAATACATATTTTTGGGGAGTGAGTCGGATCTAGCGTTTTAACCGCGTTTTTGAGGTTTAAATGGGTCCTCTCAGTGCTAGAGAGGTTGGAGACTAGTTTCCCCTTATTTTCCCTTTCGCGTGGACGCGAATGGAGCGTCGAATGGGTTTTCCCGCCGTTTTTGGGTTTCCGGAATAGAAACGGTCGTACTAGGAACCGTTTTTAATAGAGGCGGCCCTAGGTGGGCCGTTTTCTGACCCAGAGTGTCGGCAGGGCTTGTCGGTCACACAATAGACTGCCAAGACCCAGCGGCGGCCAGACGGCCGACCGCTACCCTCGTGGGGCCAGTGTGACTCCCGAGGCGTTTTGACCGTTATTTTTCGACCGTTGAAGAGTCTTGGGGGGGGGGGGTTAGCGGTCAGGGGATGGCCGCTTAGCCCTGCTCTGCGGTCCCAAGGGAGACCGTTTTAAATCCCAACGGTCACAAGGTGACCGTTTCACTCTTCTTGCAGCTCCAGGGTGTGGCGGTCCCTAGGGGACCGTTTTAAACCTTGAGGCGGCCAAGAGTGAACCACTTTTGTCTTAACGGTCTGTAGGAGACCGTTTTTTTCTTCTAAAGTATGGCAGCCTATAGGGGACCGCCCGGTCTCCTTCTGCGGCCTAGAGAGGACCGCCTCTCTTTGGGGCGGTCCAGTACCTGACAATTTTTACCAGGCGCCATTTGGTTTTCATACTTGCCATGCCCGTTTAGTGTCGTGTTGGTCTCCGGTCAGTCCGGTTGTGACCCAGTGATCGACCATCGGCCTTGTGAGTGTCCCGGACACCCCGTGGATTCTGTGTCTGTGTTTTTGGATGTCTGGAGATACCGTGTTATCTCGATTAGCGCGCCTATGGGTTTGGAGGGTCCGGGTGACCCCATGTGTTCCGGGCTTCCGTGTTCTCGCTAGATCCATTCACTGTGCGTCGGTATGAGTGCGATGGGGTTTCTCCGCATGTCGTGGGTTTCTCCGGAAAGTGGTTTCCGAGTGGGCCATGTGTGTGGCCTTAGACTGTGAGTCCACTCAACCAGCTAGGGGATGGAGGGTTTTCTTCGTTCCCTTTGGAAGGAATTGAGCTCGGCGGTCACGAGCCGCCTTGAGTATTATATTACCGTGGTTCCTGACCTAGGTGTAGATCTATTTAAAATCCACTAAAAATAATAAAGAAAAACTATATGCTAAGAATGGGAAAAAGGGGAGAAATGGGAGCATGCGTGGATGCAATATGGAGGGTGATCGCCAGAGGACTCGCGTGCCTCGAAATGATTTAACAATAAATGAAATGCAGGGATCACGAAATGCCTTAAAGCGTGGGAGATGTGAGTCGACTTCCTTCTCTTCCTATCGGCCGTCCGAAGGAGAGGGTTCCTCTTAGATTACCCTTGCAAGAAACAAAGACAACAACCAATGAAATGGAATTAGTAAACCCAAGGTGTAGTATCAAATCCACAATATAAATATAAATATGAAAACATGGATTAGAACACACCTTGTAGGTGTTGACCCTTTAAACCCCATGCGAAGGGTATAGAAGATATGATATGGAAATAAAAGGGGAGATGTGCAAGCATTGCACTGGGGGAGCTCTCAATGTGATTAAGATAGGGTGATAAGATGATGAAAACAATGCATGCATGCAGAAGAACTAATGCGGTAGAAGAATAGAGAAAAGAAAAATGAAATAGAAGAAGCCTGTGGGGATTATTCTCCTGTCTGTGGCGTTGGATGGGCATTCGGGAGAAAGCCTCTGGCGAGATGAAGCTTGGTGCGCAGAGAAGACTTCTCCTGAGCCTTAGAATTGGCAGCACCTCCCCTTTTGTAAAGAAATCGACCCCTTCTCTTCGCAGAGAGCAGCCGTAGTATTTATAGGGAAAACGAAGGGTGTTAATTCAGGAAAGATTATTCAGGGAAGGATAAGAATAAGGAAATAATCCTCTCAGCTTGGAAAGCCACCGAGAGACTTACCCAATCAAATCGGTCAGCAAAACGAGGAAAGGAAGGGCTGCAGACGAGTTTGGAAATCTCAGGAAAATGGCGTCGGGCACCCTGGTCGCCAATTAAATTAGCGTCCACCAAAATGGACGTTGATTCCAAGCCATTTTTAGAAAGATTAATAATTTTTAAAATTAAAGAATAAATCGCGTCTGGTATACCGGGCGCAAATTCAAATTTCTCGAATTTGGATGGATTAAGAATATCTCCAAAAAATGGCAAGGAATTTTGCGTCTGTAGTAATGGACGTTATTAAGAAAAGGCGGCGAGAAAAGTAGACGCGTATTCTTGATTTATTTTAGGAAAGCTAAATATTACCAAAAATCTTCACACAGATAGCGTCCCGATGGGAAGACGATTATTCTTGATTTTTTGAAATAATAAACAAATAACGTCCACGCGTACCGACGCATATTATGGAATTTCAAGAATTTTGGTAATTATCAAGAAAAGGAAATAGCGTCCACTTTCTCAGTCGCCTATTAAACCGTGTCCAAGGTATCCATCGCTAATTCTTTAAAGCTCAGAAAAATAGAGAAAAATCTCAGAAAAATCCAAAAAATTCTAGAAAAAATCTGAAAAAATCCAGAAAAATTCAGAAAAAAGTGAAAAAAATAAAGTAAAATTTAGAAAATCACTCAAATGAGTTAATTTGAAGGTCAAATTGGTGTGTTATAAGACAATATGAGAGGTACTCAAAGTAATGTCAATTTTGACGTGTCTACACTAGGGATAGGCCATATTGATGGCCTGGAGCTGTCTTTGTATAACGATCTTGACCCTGAGTCCTGTGACTCAAAGACCGTTGTTTTAATAGGTTTTAGTGGACTACCTAGAGTCCAGTGGCACGGTGCCACCTATTTCCTGAGCTGGACGTGACATGGCTTGTGAGTAGCATGTCTGTGTTCCGATGGTTTCCACCGAGAGTCGTTTCTGTAATGACCCCCGTTGGTCGTAGCTTCCTGGGCACACTAGTGCCGACCCACCTGGAGTTAGGTGGAGAGCTACAGTAGCTTTCCTGGGCACGCGTGTGCTGACCCACCTAGGGGGTAGGTGGAGAGCTACACTCGAGAGAGACGGTTTTTAGGCTGATTACCGTAGGGTCCCTCGTCTTTGTAGCCTGCGTCTAGGTTGGGGGGAAGAACTAGCTAGAGGGTCAAACCTAGAGCGCATGGTCTGTGTGTTCACACGTGGTTGGGGGCTGTCGGACCCACACTGACGAGCGTGACCCCATCTAACCCTTGTTCGTGGTACTAGTTATTGCTGAGTCTCTATCTCCGCCCAGGGCGTCGTAGAGAGACACATGAGGTGCGGTGTAAGACATCAGTGGATGCATCCGATCTTGCTTCTAGAGGGCAGTGCTCCCGTCATGTGACTTGAGATTTTGTGACTCGAGTTCCATTTCACGTCTGCGAGACGTGATTTTACTTGTAGTTTCCGGGTGGTTTCCCGAGGTAGAGGCCTAGGGTTCCGGTGAGTGTCACCGAGGGTTTTTCCCTAGGCAGTGTTCGGTCCACGACAGGGTTGTCGTGATGTTTCCCCTGGCAGTGCGACTAGGGTGGTTCGTAGTCTGGTGGTTCTCCGACTGTGAGATCGGGGTGTGTTTTCCGGTACAATAGGAGTAGTTGTAGTGCCGAATTTTCACCGGCCACCGATTTACTGTTCCTGCTGTTGTTACTACTTTTCGTGCCACCGTTGTTTACGGTTGGGGTTCCGCGGGACCCCTATTGAGCCAGTGACAGGAGGATCACCCCTGCTTTTCAGGTGAGGTAGTTCTTCCTCGATGTTTGAGGGTGTTGTGCGAAGTTTCTTAGTTGCCAGCTTGTCGGGCCGAGTGTTCACTCGGTGTTGGGTACGTCCCTCTACCTTAGACTATACTTTTTGTTGGACTGGATTCTGTTGTAGTTGTTTATTTATTTTTGTTAATTGTTGAATTATCCTTCTTTATTTTCTATTTATTTGTGCCTCCACACTCCTTTTTAGCCCTTCCGAGTCCCAGCTCGTGGGCGGCGGGCCAGGATTCGAATGGTATCGGGTTCCTTTCTTGGTATCCGAATCTTGGGTCATTTCAAGAAGGGAAAAGACTATATTAGTCTATTCTCCATGTTACTTAATATATGCAAGTGTATAAGGGCTAGAGATAGCAAGAGAGTGTTGTACGAGGTAGTCTCAAAACATAGTAATCTTTAAACATATTAGCCTTCTATTAACATGCAATTATATTTTTTGGCACATCTTCAAGACAATGTCTTCATAGATATCTTTTGGAACCCAAAAATCACAGTTAGAAGAGCAAAAATAGCCTACCAATAATCATGAAACAACTCAACTTCTTATCCTTACTCTCTCAAGATCAAGAAGCCAAGACCTCCTAGCAACTGACATACTTTGTTCTCAAAAATAATGTAGATGGAGGGATCTCAGTTGACATAGGAGTAGTTGGATCGGTGTGGAGACCACATAGGCAACATCATTGGCTATCACAGTAGGAATTCTCCAACAATTAACCCCTCGTCACTAGAGCATTGGCATTCAAGGTGGAATCAAATTGGCTACACTTATATGTACGAGCACCATGGTGGACGGAGATGGTGAGACAATATTGGAAATGAGGCTATTGTGTTGATTCAAATTCCTTTATTGATGTTTTGTCTCATATTGGAAGTTGAAAAGACTTCCTTAGCTTTATGTATTAGAGAGCTCACCCTTGGGTCGGGACCCAAGGGGCATAAGATGTGGGCTCGAATTATATTTTGGATTAAATGGTTTGATCGAATATAAGTAAATAAATATTTACTTAATTAATTTCTTCAATGATTGGTGGATAGGCACTCATGTTTGCTTATCTCTCCAAGGAGTTCAACACGAGGAACCTAATTAGCGGATTCTTGTTGAATAGGAATAATTATAAGTTAGTATTTGAGTCAGGAAAAGTTGTAATTACCAAATTTAAAATTTTTATTGGAAAGGGTTATGTAAGTGAAGGATTGTTTAAATTAAATATGCTTTGTCTCAATGTTATCAATAATATCAACCTTTATTCTGATTCCTCAACTTATGTCATCAATACGGAATCTAGTGATTTATGGCACTCTAGACTATGCCATGTGAATCATAAGACTATAAGAAGAATGATGAGCTTAAATCCAATTCCAAGAACGAATATAAATGATAAGTCTAGATGTGAAACATGTGTTGAAACAAAACTACCAGAAAAAGTGAGATTTCAGACGGCCATATCCGTCTGAAAATCCGTTACAAAACACCTTTGTAACGGATTTCAGACGGATTTCAGACGGAGTCGGCCGTCACATATTCTTGGTCACAAATTTTGAACAGTTTAATAATCCGTCACAAATTCCGTGTGAAATTTCACACGGAATGTTTTCCGTGTGTAGTACCGTATGAAATTATGTGTGTAATTATATATTTCAGACACTATTTCAGACAGAAATTAATCCATCACAAATTTCAGACGGAAATTTCCGTCACAAATGTCTGTCACAAATTTCTGTCTGCAATCGTGCTTTTTCTTGTAGTAGACATCCCTTTAAATCTGTTGAAAGGAACAATGATCTTTTAAATTTAATTCATATTGATATATGTGATTCAAATGGTGTATTAACTAGAAATGGCAAGAGAAATTTTATAACATTTATAAATGATCACTCTAGATTTTGCTATATATATCTCTTAAGATCCAAAGATGAAGCCTTAGAAAAAATTAAAATCTATAAAAACTTAGCAGAAAATCAAATAGGGAAAACTATCAAAAGGGTTAGGTCTGACAAAGGAGGAGAATATACTTCTAATGACTTTGCTCAATTTTGTGATGAAAGTGGTATCATACATGAAACAACTGTCCCTTATTCTGCTCAATCTAATGGTATTGCAGAAAGAAAAAATAGAACATTATTAGATGTAATAAATTCAATGTTAACCTATTCTGGTTTACCCAACAATATATGGGGAGAAGCTTTATTAACTGTATGCTATATTTTAAGCACGATACCTCATAAGAAATTTGAAACTACACCCTATGAACTATAGTATAAAAGAAAACATAACTTAAATAATCTAAAAGTTTGGGGCTGTTTTGCAAATGTTAAGATCCCTGAAAATAAGAAGAAGAAAATAGGTCCTAAAACTATAGATGCCATATTTATTAGATATGTTGAAAATAGTACTGCTAACATATTCTTTGTTATAAAATCTGATATTAGTGAAATAAGTGTCAACACTATTATTAAAATAAGAGCATCTGATGTTATTTATTATGAAAATATTTTTTCCATAAAAAATAATGTCACAAGACATATTGAAGAAGAAACACCATCTCACAATCCCTCTCAACATGACACTTCTATTATAGAACCTGAACTTGTTGTAGAAAGACATAAAAGAGTATGAAAAGAAAAGAACTATGTTGATGATTTTCTAATTTATTTGGCTGAGGATCATCCACAAACCTTTCAAGAGGTAATGGATTCTGTTGATTCAAGTTTTTGAAAAGAAGCCATTAATAGTAAAATAGATTCAATCATGAATAATCATACATAGATTTTATGTGATTTACCACCTGGGTGTAAACCAATTGGATGTAAATAGATCTTTAAAAGGAAACTTAAACCAGATGGTTCTGTCGATAAATTTATGACAAGATTAGTAGTAAAAAGTTACACACAAAAGAAAGACATGGATTATTTTGACATATACTCTCCTGTTTCTAGATTTGCCACCATACATGTGCTAATTACCTTGGCTGTCATATAAAGACTCGAGGTCCATCAAATGAACATTAAAACTACTTTCTTTAATGGAGATTTAGAAGAGAAGATCTATATGGATCAGCCAGAAGATTTTGTGGTGTGTGGACAGGAGAATAAAGTTTGTAAATTAATTAAATCATTGTATGGTTTAAAACAAGTACCTAAACAATGGAATGAAAAATTAAACAAGGTTGTTTTAGGAAACGATTTTATTATAAATGATTCTGATAAATGTGTTTACAGTAAAGTTGTTGGTTCTTCTTGTGTGATATTATGTCTTTATGTTGGTGATATTTGATACTTGGAACCAACATAGACATTATTAATGAAATAAAGTCATTTTTATCTTCTCAATTTGACATGAAAGATTTAGGTCCTGCTGATGTGATATTAGGAATTAAACTCATTAAAACATCTAATGGCATCTCTATGTCTCAATCACATTATGTGCATAAAATTTTAGAAAAGTTCAATTATTTAGATTGTAATCCTATTTCTACACGCTTTACTCATGGTACAAACTTAACTAAAAATTTAAATAATCCTGTTTCTCAAGAAAAATATGCATAAATCATAGGTAGTCTCATGTATTTAACAAATAGCACTAGACTTGACTTGGCTTATACTGTGAGGGTACTAAGCAGATTCACTAGTAACTCTATTCAAGAACATTGGTCTGCTTTAGAAAGAATCTTTAAATATCTTAAAGGAACAATGGATCTAGCATTAAATTTTTCAGGCTTCCTTGCTGTCCTAGAAGGGTATTATGATGCAAATTTGATCACTAATTCTTCTGATACTATTTCTACAAGTGGTTATGTGTTCACCCTAGGAGGGATAGCTGTGGCATGGAAATCTGCAAAATAAATTATAATTGCTAGATCTACTATGGAAGCTGAATTAATTGCATTAGATATTACATGTGTTGAAGCTGGGTGGCTTAAGAATCTTTTGTCTGATATTACTGTTGTGAGTAAACCTTCACCTGCAATATATATGCATTGTGATAGTCGTTCTGTAATAGATAAAGTAAAACAAACTACAATTAATGAAAAGAGAAGACATCTGAGTATTAGATGGAACTCTGTCAGAGAGAAAATATCATAAGGTGTGATCTCACTGGAATTTATAAAATCATTAGATAATCTAGTAGATCCTTTCACAAAAGGTCTAGCGAGGAGGCTAGTACTTGAATCATCGAGGGGGATGGGGTTGAAATCCCGCAGTCAGTTACCATAGCAGATACCCAACCTATGTGATTGGAGATCCCATGAAGTAGGTTCAATTAATGTGAAATACGAGCTATTGGGTAATTGGAGAGCACTACTTTCTTTGTATACATATCCCCGTGAATGATGACTAGTGCTCTACTGTAACGGCACCAGGATGAGCTATGCTCTTAATGGGATCAAGGCCTTATAAGATAGTGTATGGACCATGGCAGGTACCCTTGGAGACCCACCTACGTGAGTGTGATCGTGGGGCCACGATCCATGGGAATTGGGTATTCTCTTGAGCACTCATGAGACGAGAAATCAGTGCATGGCCTATAGCACTACCATATAAAGAATCTGATCACTGATGTACTATGTTGTGAATTAAGTAAAAGTCTAAGTAAAAGGGCTTACTTCAAGACCTAGTCCACTGCAGTCTCTTTCAGATGATGACTTAATATCACTAAGTGAAGGTTCAAGTCCGGAAGACACCTTCACCCATGACATAGTAGTTCTGTCCAGAACTTTATTTTATTTACTTCGTTAATTTTTGAATTTTAATCAAGTGGGGGAATGTTGGAAATGAGGCCATTGTGTTGATTCAAATTCCTTCATTGATATTTTGTCCTATATTGGAAGTTGAAAAGACTTCCTTGGCTTTATGTATTGGAGAGCTCACCCTTGGGTCGGGACCCAATGGGCATAAGATGTGAGCTAGAATTGTGTTTCGGATTAAATGGTTTGATCGAATATAAGTAAATAAATATTTATTTGTTTGTTTGTTTGTTTGTGCCGTGCCGAGCCGCGCCGCGCCGCGCTGTGTTGTGCTGTGCTGGGCCGGGCTGGGCCGCACCGCTTCAGTTTACCGAGTTTGAATTTGATTTGGGCCTACCGTTAGGTCGCGTCTGTTGGGCCTTGGCCAAAGGTTGCTTCCTTCCAAACTGCCCGAGACTTCTATATAAGGGGCTCGGTTCTGAGTTTCTGAGACACAGAAAACTCTACTGTGAACTGTTCTCTCTGAAAAGTGAATTCTCTGTTCTCTCTGGCTTCTTATTCCTCTATAATTTCTTTTGCTCTCGGTAGTTCTTCATCAACAAGTGATCTGATTTGGGGCTACTCTAACTTTGCACCTAGAGAAGCCGGCGGAATTGCGGAGTTGAGTCATATCTCGGGGACGGAACGCCGGTAAACCCTGTGCTACAAGGAGGGGGTGCCTTCCATTCCGTTTCAAAGACAGTGTCATCCGAGACACATTTCTCTCTCAATCAGGTCATTCTAAACTTATTTTCTCTTGTGCTATTATAGTAGATTAGTTTGATAATTGATTTGTTCATATTAGGACTAGCATATTTCCCCCTTTTAGTTCCAACAGACAATAGTCGAGCTCCTCATTGGCAAGTCTACTCCAACTTGGAACATCAAGACAATCATCTCAGATTGCAGATTCATGCTAGATATCCTAGAATCTCAATTGCATTTACACCCAGAGAGGATAACCAGGCAGCATATGTAGCTTCTCGTGTCTTTTACTAAAAACCTTCTTTGTAATCCATGTTGTGACCCAGATGAAGTTCGCTCTTGTATCTTTTGTAGGCTTCCGATCTATGGATGGTTACTTGCAGGGCAAGCAACATAAGGAAATTAAGATAGTTTTTTTAGCTGCATTATTGCTGGTGCAACATTTGCTGTGATCGGCAAGCGATGCAACAATCAGAACTCATTAATGAAACTTTTTAGAGGTTTATTGCCATGGTAGATCCGAAGGTCCACAAAAAATCGGATCGGATCTAAGTCACATAGCCATCCTATTAGGTGCGTCCAACCCAAGAAGCCAACCTATAATCAAGAAATACTCATGTCCGTCCTCTATCTCCGTTCAAATTGGTGGTGGGACGTTGGCCCAATCGCATATGGGCTGGTTGACCTGGCTTTCTGAGCTTGCCGAGCACAATGTGGCCCATCTAACAGTGCGCTGTTGAATGCTTTCACCATTGGCCAACTCTAAAATGAACTAGAGGATGATGCACTAGAGGAATGGGCTTCTCCTCCCTTGCCATCTGGTGAAAAAGTGTAAACCCCTTTCGCAAGAAGACTTTTGCATGGGAATGCAACCCTTCTTCAACCTCTTCATGATCATTGAGGAGTGTGTACGGAGGAACTGTTTATGAGGGAACTCAAACTGTTGATGCATGGTTCGCAAATACGTAGTCATGCAGTGAGACCTCCTAATAATATGGGGAACTCTACGTGAGGCTCCGCTTCCTAGATCTAATTGCTCAAGCAGAAAATAAATCGGGAGTTCTAACAGTACTTGTCCCTGCTCCTTCCCTGTCTCCACTAAACTTCTACATACAGATGAAATAGTTTTGAAACGAATGCTTTAAAGATCTCCACGTTTTATTTTTCACATAATTCCCATATAATTAATACATATATGAAAGCCCATGCCGGTTGACCAGATAGGCCCATCCGGTGGCTCCCATGCGAAATACAGCATACTTGCAATGCAACCAACTACAGTAAAGTGGGTTTCGACCAAGTGTCGCATGACATGGGGTTGAGAGGTTGGCTAGCTAGAAGGGACAGTGCATGCATCCTCCGAGCTAGGAGTACTGTCGCCTTCTCACACTTCTTTAAGATTTGAATTTCAAGCACTAATCTTATGTAAGGAATTGAAGAGATGAGTTAATCTTTGGGACATATCAAGTCTATATATATATATATGTTGTTTCTCCCACGTAAGAACGAGGGGTCGCGTCCCTATATATATACTTCTTAATATGAAATGTACATATATAACAATTAAAGTCCTTGATATTTCATCTATATGAGTACGTATGGACAAGATTAATGGGCATTTGTACATCCATCTGAGAGACTTTTAGGGCCTGTTTGATAAGCTGGCAGGATAACTTACCCGTCGGTCACACGCCAGTCACACGGGTTATTCGCAGGTAATATCTTAAAATGGGTTTGATGGTCATGGGATTAAATGGGTAGAGTAGGTTTTTTCTTTGTTGTTTTATCTAGTAACTCGGGATTGGGTATCCGAGCTGATAGCTTGAATACATCATCCCCCGGGTAAGTTACACAATCCATTTATCAAATAGGCCCTTAGTGAAAATAAAAAGGAGATGGGATTCACGCCTCGATCTCCCAACCTCTCCTTGAGCTCACAACTCACAAGAGAACAGAGAGATTAATATTGTTTTCGATGTGGCCAAAGTATATATATGTCTGTGCTAACAATGACATATATATATGTATATATATATATTTAGAGAAGGAAGTTTAATTTTGCAGGGGTCTCTTTTCTTTCCGACCAGAGTAAAACGTGGTGGAAAACAAGTAAACACTGGAACACAAGTTGAGGGCGGCATCAATTCGTTGGCTTCTACGCATCAAAAATGGGTATATATATTTCGATTATATGGGCATGCATGTACAGCAAGACACGCATTCCATACGTTTCTTATTTCAATTCCCTATTACATCTACAATCTATATATACATATATATATATATATATATCTCTCTCTCTCTCTCTCTCTCTCTCTCTCTCTCTCTCTCTCTCTCTCTCTCTCTCTCTCTCTCTCTCCTAAAGAGAGGAGGAGAAGGAATGTGTATGAGAGAGAGATGGGGAGGGTACATCATCACGTGAGGGAAATATGACGGTTGGGAAGCGTTGCTACTGTTTGGTAGATTGAGAGAGAGAGAGAGAGAGATGGAGTCGTGATTCATCTGCATGCTTGCTTCACGCAAGGTGCTAAGAGGAGATAGGGATCTGCAGAGAGAGGGAGGGGAGAAGGGGGGTTAAGGCTCGACTTGCTGCTTGGCGTGGCTTTAAAGGCTCATCAATACGATACAAACAAATCCCAACAACAGTAAACACCCGCTCTCCCACGACCCCCCCACCAACAGACAAATTAGGGTGCAAACAGATTCGAGAGGGGGGGGGGCTCTTGCTTGCAAACACCTCTAACACCTCCCCTCCTCCTCCACGCCCCCTCCCATCTCTCTCTCTCTCTCTCTTCTACCTCCTCCTCCTCCTCCCTGCGCTCCTCGTCTTGGCCCATGGCGAGCAGGAGATGACTTAAGGCCTAATTAAGACATGAGTGGGAGCAGCAGTGTTGTGGGAGTCGCCGCCGCCGCTGGCGGAGGAGGAGGCGTTCGTTCTGCCGGAGGTGTCGGCGGCAGCGGCGGCGGCGGGGGAAGCGGCGGTCCTTGCGGGGCATGCAAGTTCCTGCGGCGGAAGTGCGTGAGCGAGTGCATATTCGCGCCCTATTTCGACTCCGAGCAGGGAGCCGCCCACTTCGCGGCGGTGCACAAGGTGTTCGGCGCCAGCAACGTGTCGAAGCTGCTGATGCACATACCCGCCCACAGGCGCCTCGACGCCGTCGTCACCATCAGCTACGAGGCGCAGGCCCGGCTCCGCGACCCCGTCTACGGCTGCGTCGCCCACATATTCGCCCTCCAGCAACAGGTATTCCCCCCCCCCTCCCCCCACACCCCGCCGAGATGAAGAAAACTAGAAGATTAATGAAAACATTAATAATCAGCTGCGTAGTATTCTGCATGAGACGTGGGCACTTCGCATCCACCCCGTAGATTCATGGGTTCGTACTCTGAGACTGAACAGATATGCCGGATCTGCTAAAGGTCTGTCCTTTTGTGAGATCAGTTAGAGAGGTTCTCACTACTAAGGCTTTACAGGAGTAGGCTAGAACATGCATGAATGGTATTTGGTGGAGTAACTGAAGATAACCACAAACTCATTCACGATTCGGCTACTTCTTCTCTTTACTGAAATCTTTCAGCTGATCCCTCCTGCCCTCCAAGGGCTTTGCCTTTAACTGAACTATCTCCTTCCTAATTAGATACGATTCATATATATATATATATATATATATACACCATAGCTGGTCCAGTACAGCTAGGGTAGAATGCATATAACCCAGCCGGGTGGAAAGGTTCAAGGGTGTGGGCATGGTCTGTTTCTTGGAATCGGGGGGGTTTTGGAATGGGAGGGGTCGTGTTCGATCGGGGATCCAAAGCGGTTTCTCCTTTCCTGGGAAGATCATGCC